>ML814740.1:59920-80338 GCA_009831015.1 Picea engelmannii | reverse complement strand
AATTTGATAAATAGGGAGAAGAAGTAGAGAGGAGGGGGAGGATGGAGAGGTTTGAGCATGATGAGAGGTTGTGAAATTCTTGGAAGATATAATTCTTGTGATAGTTTTCTTTGAGCATTTGTGCTTTGTTGTTCTTGGAGTCACGAGCACGGAGGGTCAAGAAACCAAAAGGTTTCTTGGAGCTAGGAAGCCGGCTAGGCTCCTAGTTGGCAGGGAGGATTCTGTTGTTTCACTCTGGGAAAGTGGGAAAAGAATGTTTGGAAGCGCCTAGGACTACATTACAATGGATGAGCTTCGACAAACTAAGGAAGAGGTATTTTTCAGTGGTATTTGTTGTCAATATCTTGTATATACTTTTGTTTTAAGTTGCAAATCTTAGATTTAACCTATTACTTATTTCATAATGCTATTTAGATTTATCGTTGAGCAAATGTAGAAGAATTGTGTAAATGAAATGAAATTATGTTAAAGCAAATTTGTTATTGTATATGTATAAAATGAAAGATTAATTGTTTAACATTTTGGTAGGGTGTTACACTTTCTAGTGAGCTTCGTCTCGGTATGCCTTTTTCCATTCCGATTCTTATCTTCTTTTGGTATAGTTACATCACACTATTAAGATTCTTTCCAAAGAGTCGAGGGTGATACTTCTTCTTTATCTGGAATAGGTACTTCAATCTTCTGCGGGTCTTCTAGTGTTCTTGCAACTTTGACATCCAGATCTCTGGTGTTAAATAACTTCGATCTATTCTTCTTTTCTTCAATTAAGTGTGTGATCCTTCTAGTAATGAAATCTTGTAACTCATTCTTCTTCTGCACTAAAACTTCTATTTCTTCTTGCCTTCTGGCCTGATTTCATTCAATCCAAGGTTTTCCTAGTATCATGGTAAATGGGGCACTATTCTCAATAAATTTAATAATCTCAAAATCTTTCTCTGTCAAAGTTCCATTGGCATTCATAGATATTAGGGTGAGCTTTCCACATAGGTTTATCAACTTTCCTCTAAATAGACCTAGTCCTCCCAATGAAGGAGTCATAGAAGGCTTCCCTAAAAGTTCCCAAGTTCTTTCTGTCATGAAATTCACCTGTGTTTCCTCATCCAGAACATAGTCAATGTCAAAGTCTCTTATTCTTTCTTCAAGGCGTTCTTTTTCTTTGAAGATCTTTGATAAATTGACATGTCGATGGTCATTCAGGGTTTCTTTTATCTGTAGCAATACTTTCTCTAATTCTTTCCAGGGTTCTGCCATTTCTGGATCTGCCTTAGGTTTTTCTTGTCTCATGTTCATTCCTTCAAGCTTAGCAATCATTCTAGGGCAATCCAATACTTCATGGTCCATAGCTTTGCAACAAAGACAACTAGGTCTTCTCCCAGGGCATTCCTTAGCAAGATGTCCCGGTTTTCTGCAACTATAGTAGAGGGTTAATCCTCTCTTTCTTTTAAATGATTCCCAACTCTTTTTATGCTGCACGCTAGGGTCATAGTAGCTAACCTGCAAACATTTCTTTCTAGGGTCCTGCATCCACTTGTTAGTCCAAACATTCTTTCTATGCATAGGTATAACATATCTTTCACTATTCTTATCAGATCTACGCATATCAAACCTTCTTTCATCTATTAGTGCCCTATTTTTCAAGCTAGGACAGAATCTATCAAACATACCTAGATCCATACTTTAGAAACAAAAAATTCCACTTATCTTACTTCTACAGAGAACAAAGCTTTCAGATCTAGAACTTTTCACTATTCTTACCTTTATCAAAGCATAGAGCTTACAGATCTTACCTCTTTTAATAAAAGATTCTCACTTTTACCTTTCTCATAGCACAAATCTTTCAGTCTTACCTCTTTTCTTTAGATCTGACCTCTTTTCTTGGCACAAAGCTTCACAGGTCATGTAGAATGTTGCACACTAGGGATATTTGCACAAGGCTTCTTCTTCCTTAGTTCCCAACAATCACAGTTTCAGGTCGGATCTTTGCACAAAGCTTCCTCTTCCTTAGTTCCCAACAATCACAGTTTCAGTTCAGATCTTTTCACAAATCTTCCTCTTCCTTAGTTCCCAACAATAAAATTTTCAATTTGGATCTTTGCACGAAGCTTCCTCTTCCTTAGTTCCCAACAATCACAATTTCTATCCCAGCAATGAAACCATTTGTTGGCACAGGGGTAGACCCAGGGTTCAACGCTACAACAATGCACCAACAAAACCCTAACTACCTGCCCTTTCGGCAACACCTACGAAGAAGATGAAGTCTCACCCGAGGTAGAGGTAGGGGTGGTTGCAGGACTCAGGTGTTTGCAACCTTAGTTGGGACACAGATCTATGATTGTAATACTTAACAGAGAACTTAGTTCATTAATATTCAACCACTATCTACTTCACAGATAAAACAGAGCATCACATCATTCATCTAGATCTGATGTATATAAGCACTTATCATAGAAAAGTAGGTTAGATCTAACAGATTTAGGAACTAAGCACATCCATATAAGTCAGATGTAACATCCATATACATCATTAGCACAAAGCATAAACAGATTTATCTATCTATATCAAATCACTTAGCAAGTAAAGACATAAACACATCAAGACAACACATAGAGAAGAGAAACACAACATATACGTGGTTCACCCCCACCGTGGGGATACATCCACCAACTCTTCTTCTTTATTATCTTCTTCAATAGGTTACATGTACAGAGCCTCAGGGGCAGACCCAGGGTTCAATGCTACAACAACACACCAACAAAATCCTAACTACCGGCCCTTTCGGCAACACCTGCAAAGTAGATGAAGTCTCACCCGAGGTAGAGGTAGGGGTGGTTGCAGGACTCAGGTGTCTGCAACCTTAGCCGGGACACAGATCTGTGATTGTAATACTCAGGTTTTGTTGGCATAGGGGCAGACCCAGGGTTCAACACTACAAAAATGCACCAACAAAACCCAAACTACCAAGCCTTTCGGCAACACCTGTGAAGTAGATGAAGTCTCACCTGAGGTAGAGGTAGGGGTGGTTGCAGGACTCAGGTGTATGCAACCTTAGCTGGGACACATATATGTGATTGTAATACTTAACAAAGCACTTAGTTCATCAATATTCAACCACTATCTACTTCGTAGATAAAATAGAGCATCACATCATTCATCTAGATCTGATGTATCTAAGCACTTATCGTAGAGAAGTAGGTTAGATCTAACAAATTTAGGCACTAATCACATTCATATAAGTCATATGTAACATCCATATACATCATTATCACAAAGCATAAACAGATCTATCTATCTATATCAAATCACTTAGCAAGTAAAGACATAAACAAATCAAGACATCGCTTAGAGAAGAGCAACACAACATATACGTGGTTCATACCCACGGCGAGGATACATCCACCAACTCTTCTTATTTATTAGCTTCTTCAATAGGTTACATCCATAGAGCCTCAAAAACTTACTCTACATAGGACATGAGATCTGCATAGTTCGCTAGATCCTCCTTCCCCGAGTAGATCTAAGCACACAGACTTCCACAGCCTCTTACAATGACTTGCACTTAGCTCTGCAAGTCTCACACAATATGCACATAGCACTTACAATCTTGATCACACATATCCAAGTTTAGCACTTAGCTATTCCTATGAACTCTCTCATTACATCGCTTAGTATTCTATATATACTTTACAAAATAGGCCTAAACATGGTTAAACCCATGGGACAACATCCCATACCCGTTACATAATCCCAAATCCCAAAAATGACCCAAAAAGGGGCCAAGATCCCACGATCTCTGCTTCATCTTGTGCTCTGCCTTCGAAAGGCTGTCAAAGTCCAAAAATAGGTCAAACTTGACCAAGGATCTCCCAAAACTTGTTCAAGGGCCAACAATGTCACAGATCTTGAGAAGGCAGAAAATAAAACATAATCTTCAATTTCTTCTTTGGTCAACTTTGTGGGTGGCTCATCATCTTCAACTGCATGGGCATAATCTCTTTTGTTATTTCTCTTCTTGTATTCTTCCCTTATGGTAGGACAATTCTTAGCAATATGTCCCATCTTATGATAATGATAACATTCATAAGAGGAAAAATCTTTTTCTCTTCTTTGACCCTTCTGATATTTCTGGAATCTCCTTGGAGGGTGAGTTTCTTTATGGAAGTGGGTGAATCTCTTTGGGGAGTTAGATTCCTTATGGAGGTGGGTATACTTTTGGAAATGACACATTTTCTTTCCTCCTTTAACATGAATAGATAGGGCTTGGTATTTTTCCCTTAATAGTACTACTTCTTGATTGGCTACTCTTGCTTTTTCTTGAACACATTCTTCCCAAAGACTGTCAAATTGGAGTTTCTCATTTTTGGCACAAATAGTTTGGATGAAGGGATCCCAAGGTCTTGTGAGACCATTAAGAGTTGTCATGATGAGTTCATATTCATCCAAGTTGTCTCCAATTTCTTCTAACTATTCTTCGAAATGAGTAACCCTAGAGAAATAGTCTTGAATTGTTTCTCCTTTCTGCATCTTTGTATTCTTGAGCCGGATTCTCAAGTTCATCTTCCGGTTGATGTTCTTTCCTTCATACATTATGGTTAGGGAATAAAACATCTATTTTGGAGTATTCTTATAATATACTTGAGGGATCAAGTGATCTTTAATGGAGTCTACAATGATCCTTTTGGCCCTAACCATATCCTTCTTGTACTTTGCTTTGGCTGCATCTTCTTTGGGTTCCGGTACATTTTATTTTATGAATTTTGCAAGGTCATTCTCTTTAAGAAGAGTTCAATCCTATACTTCTAGGCACATAAGTTTTCCACACCTTCTAACTTGTCAACAAGCTTGGTGCCAACAGACATATTGACCTGGAGCTAAGAAAATGACCAGAAAATGAAAGTTCTTAGAAAGTGAATCTGAACTTACCAAGAAATGAATTGGGCTGAGGCGAGTAGGCTGGAGATGTTTGTTTTCAAAAAATCCAAATTTTACCTCTTGAAACTGGACCTGCACAAATCTAGACTGGTACTGGTTTTGGTTTCCTGGTTTTCTGATACTAGTCAAAACTAGGTTTTCACTTTCTGTCGGCTCTAGCCACTGAAAAGGTGCGCTCAAGCTACCAAATGATGTGCTAGGGTAGGGCACACTTTTCTAGATGGTTTTTAGGCAGGAATTCCTTTCCAATAAAAATCCCTAATTTTCTTGTACGACAACAATGATGTTTTCGGTTACCAAGTGAAAGGTTGATGGCATTGTGCCACATACATCTGAGTGAATGAGCTCCAATATTCCTTATGCTTTACTGTTTCTCTTTGGGAAAAGATTCAAAATGGCATAGTGTGCCTATCCTGCCAGTTGATCATTGGTAAGCTAGTAATGAAGAACATACCCACACAGGTCACGGGGTTTGTTGTTGACCTCACGGGTAAGTGCATTGAAGGACTAAAGATGAACTGGGCGAGCTACCTCGTCAACTAGTTACAACAAGACTGCCATGAATATCAGGATCAGGGATATGAGTTTCATTTTAGTTGGCTGCTGATCCTCATCACCTTCATTTCTTGGGAGATTTCGGAAGGAGCGACCTTCCCTGAGATTGAGCCGTCCAAACCCTTAGCTACGAAGTTAACCATGATCTGGTACTCGAGTGACATGGTGAAGCAATGAAAGTCCAACACGATGTTCCACACCTACTACCTACAGTTTAAGAGGGATATTGAGTCTTTCCCTCGTATGAAACCGAACACCTTGCACAGGTTCAAACCATTTGTGAAGTTCCATGCATATAGACATTTTATTTATATCATTGTGCGCGCAGACGAAAATAAAGAAGAGATCCAATATTATTATAAGCTCACAGAGGATGACATGGAAGAAATAACTAAGGAATGGCCTTTAGAGTTCTGTATACCAGTCGACGAGGCAGAACTATCTGACCCCGACCTCATTGAAAGTCCTGTGGTTACTCGCGAAGAGTATGATGCACGCAATAGTAGAAGAAGGAAGAAGAAGAAAGAGGTACAAGAGTTGAACAACACATCAGAAGAGACTGCTTCAGATTCACCTGGAGGAGGAGGAGGTGATGAAGTAGACAAAGAAGAGGGCAAAGGAGAAGAAGACAAACAAAAACAAGGAGAAGTAACACTGCTTAGGGATCCTCTTGATGAAGATGAGACATCCAAGAAAATAAATGTTTCCCCCATGAAACCTACATCGCGGAAGAAGTCAAAATCCACTAAACCACAGATTTAGAATGTGCTCATGGTTGATGACATTGACCTCATAATTGCTACCATGTCAGACACCTCAGAGGATATCTTGCAGAGAAGCGAAGCAAAACAAGAGACCATGTTTGAAAGGATTGATGCAGAGTTGAAAGGGGTACATCAAGCCCTCTACTCCAGTCACACAGTGTCTACTGTGCCTCCGTCATCAGAAGGAACAAAGTTGGGATATGAACCTGCCCAACTACGAAGAATAGCAGATGCGACCAAATCTCACCTTCATCGTATCCAGGAGGCAAAAGAGCAGGCCACCGAGGCCCTGAAGCAAGAACAAGAGGAAGCCATAGAGAAACGATGGGTTTTGCACCAAGAAAAAGATGACATCCAAGCCAAGTTTGCAGAGGATAGAGCGCATATCCAGAAGGAGAAAGAACAACGACTCACGGAAAAGATTGGAGTGAAAGAAGTAGTCACTAGATCACTTCACTCTGTGACGTGCTTAGAGAAAATGGAAGAAGACCCAGTAGAGGGCCAAGTGGTGAAGCTTTTTGAAGCCATTCAACAGATCCAAAAGAGATTAGTCGAACTAGAGTTACAAGCAGTGCCAAGCACTCCGTAGGAAGTGCCAGACCAGAGAGAAGAAACTGCGTGGAGCACAGTCCAAAGAATCAAGTCATTGGCCTTAGAATGTAAACAACTCAGCAATCGAAGTGCACAGACTTACAAGCTTCTTACAAAGGACCCCGAACTAAGGACACTGGAGTCACAACTCTAGGAGGTAAAGCAGCAAGCAACATCAGTGCAAGCATAGTTGAAGCCTCTGTTAGCGGTTGAAAGGATGAAAAGGTCCTAGGAACAACGCATGGTTCAACAACAAGTCCATGCCATACAGAGAAAGGTTATGGAAGTGACTCAATGACTCCATCCAGTGTAGGATTCAACTTGCATAATTTTTGAGGAAATTGAAGGACGAGCTATAGAACTAGAATAGGTGGTCACCACAGTAGAACAATGCTTGGAAGGAAATGTGACAGAGAAGACTATTCAAGAGTTCGATGAGCAGGAGGCTCTGGAAAAGCAATAGGTCGAGGCATTTGAGGCATATTTACCTAGATCAAAGTGACTCAGGATGAGTCACATGTGAGTGTTGGGGGCTTGTTGACCCTTGACCAAGTTTTGGAGAACCTTGGTCACGTTTGACCATTTTTGGGTCTTCGACAGGCTGGTCGAAGGAGGTGCACAAGGTGAAGCAAAGATCGCGATATCTCGGCCCCTTTTTAGGGTATTTTTGGGTTTAGGGTTTTTGTAACAGGTATGGGATGTCGGCCCATTTTGTAATGTATAAATAGAAATCTAGGTGATGTAAGAAGGATTCAGATGTAATCTAAGTGCGAATGTGCTAAGTGCAAGTGATGTTAGTAGTTGGATCTATGTGATCAAGCTAGCTCTATGCATATTGTGTGTTGATAGCTTGCAGGGCTGAGTGCAAGTAATTGTAAGAAAAACTCTGTTCTTGAACTTAGCTCGGGGAAGGAGGATCTAGCGAGGTGCACGCAAATATCCTGTCTTATGCGAAGTTAGTTTGTGGATTTGTGCATGTAAGGAGATTGACAGAAGATAATAAAGAATAAGAAGAGTTGGTGTATGTAACCCCACACTAGGGTGAACCACATATATGGTTGCTTTGTGCTTATGATTCTTATGTGATTGTTGTGATTTATTCTTAGTGTTGTGATTTTTTTGTTAGATGTATCTGATATAGTAGCTTAGTGCTTAGTAATGTGAATGAATGCCAAGTCTAATTTATTTCTATATGCTAAGTGCTTGAATGTGTTAGATCTAGTTGAATACTGTGTTGTTATGTAATTAGGGTTTCAACCTGCGATGTGAATAAGGGTTAAATACTGAGGGATATTAATTGTTTTGTTAAGTGCTGTAATCACATATCTGTGTCCCATCTAGGTTTTAGACACTTGAGTCCTGCAACCACCCCTGCCTCTACCTCGGGTGAGACTTCATCTGCTTCGCAGGTGTTGCCGAAAGGGTTGGTAGTTAGGGTTTTGTTTGTGCATTGTTGAAGAGTTGAATCTTGGGTCTGCCCCTGTGTGCCAACATAAGTGTAGGGAGGGGGGGCATGAGGGTGCTATTATAAACCCTATAGGAACAAAAACACTTATGTATGCTTTGGGTCTCGGTATTGCATCTAATAATTTAGTGGAATTATTGATTTAAGGTTTTTGTGATGAGAGTGGTTAATAGAATTGTTCGAAAAGTACACAGTCGTCATTTAGTGGAATCTTATGCATTAATGCATGCGTTAAATTTAACAATTAAATCTAATATTTGATCGTTGATCATCATAGGGGATTCAAAGATCATCATTGGAAAAATGGTTTCCAAGACTGTTGTTGTTGACCAGACTCTCGATGCAATACTTGATCAGGCTAAAAATAGGTCTTTAACTTGTCTAGTATCAACTTCTTACATGTACTTCAAGAGAACAATCAGGTTGTCAATCATTTTTCTAATAAAGCCACCCTCTTAAAAGAGGGGGTTATTAGCATTGACGAAAAACGAGACAATCAACCCATTTCTTAGTATCAATATGATGTATAAACCATGTATTGAAGAATTAAGGCATCCCATGGCTAAGTGTGTGATCCTCATAACATATCGTAGGAGCAGTTATGAGATTCAATACAGGGGAGTTCTTTCCCATATACCCTCAATTATTTTGTCACATGTTTATTTGTTTGGGAGCGGAGTTATTCTTAGTCGCTATGGGATTAACTAGATGGCATT
Organism: Picea engelmannii; assembly: GCA_009831015.1. NCBI lineage: Eukaryota > Viridiplantae > Streptophyta > Pinopsida > Pinales > Pinaceae > Picea > Picea engelmannii. The sequence continues at coordinate 71,318 of ML814740.1, read as the reverse complement.
GTGGAGGAAGTAGCATTGGTTCCTCGGAGACCTAGAAAGTGCATTGATGTTTGGACTATGGCTGCAAAATTTTAGTGAGCCTCCTCAGGAGTTCAGGTTTGGCAAAATCTTGGTTGCAAAATTTGTTTTTTTTTTGGGAAATATTGTTGGTTGATCCTCACTTCAATTCTTCTTCATTCTTTCTCTAGTTTTTTGTTCTTGGTTCAAGGAAAGCACAAGCTTGTTCTTGGTGGTATAGTTATGGTTGTTCGTTTTTCTATGTGTCTCTCAGGTGGTTTTTTTTCTAGTTCTCAGGATAGAGGTCTATTCTTTGGAAATTATGTGAAGGCCTTTCGTCCCCTTTGGTGTGGCATTTTCACTGTCTATCTCCTCCATTTGGTAACTTTCTCTTTGGTGGGTCTAGGCATGGACTATTTTTTGGTGTTTCAGAATGTGAATTGGTGTTCTCCCCATGACCTCACAAGGGATTTCCAGGTATCGAGGGAGATTAGAAGGATCTTGAGAAACCATGAAGAAGCTATTCAAGGAAACAAGGCATCAATTTACACAACATATACAAATATTCATGAGAATGAACATAATGTAGTATCTCAGGTAGCAACAATTATGGCCACACTTGTACATCATAAGCACCAAATGGTCGTCTTGGAAGTGGAGTGTATTATGTTGTGGGATTTGATGACTAATATGAGTAAGGGAGATCATTTAAGGGCATCAAACCAGGTATAATCAATGAATTTCAGTTGTGGAAAGTTAAATGAGGAAGCAATAGTGCACCAACTTGATGATGTAATGGAAATTGAGCAGGCAACTCTAGAAATAGGGAAGATAGCCTTGGAAGAAGCAGGAAGTAGGCACACATTCTATTAATTTTCATGTTTTGTAAGGCTATTAGATTATCTAGTTTGTTTTGTAGAATATACACCTCTAAAAAATACTCAGTTATTTTTCCTATGGATATCATTAGGCTAGGCTGCTAGTCCATAGATAAACTAGATTTTTTCTATTATTGGACATCTCTAAATCATTTTTGGTTGTAATCTCTTTGCAACTTGCTATAGTCTTTATACTTAATATAAATCTACCAATTACTGTTTAAAAAAAATAAAAAAACATTATATACATTATACTTTCGGCTCTACAAATTGCACTAAATTAGGTCATTGCTAAGCCATTATGACTCTTGGAGTTCACTTTAGGGTGAGAAACAAGAATGTGTATGTGTATCAAGCTTGTGATTCGTGCAAAGGGATTTGGACACTATTTTTGATGTTTTTGAATCTTTGTGTAAAGAAGTTGGGTATAACAATTGAGGTTGTTACAATTTGTCTTTTTTTTTTTTTCCTCTTTACAATACTTGGTTTAAGAGATTGATTTTCATACTTTTACAAGAGTAACTATCTAGATCTAGACGCAAGCATACTTATTGATATAAGGAAATTGTAAATTCTTAATATTTATTTTAAAATGTTTTTCTTAAGTTGTATATGAGAATTTGCTAAACATAGTTTTTTTGCGATTTGAGTTTGATTATTTACATTTTTTTGCATTATTATTTGTGTTTAAATATTTACTGAATAGTCAGAGATCAAGTTGAGTGACACATGCGATGTCGTTAATACAAGAAGAGAATATGAGACAAATGGAAAAAGAAGGCGTGACACATTTCAATGCAAGTTCAAATCCAGAGAGGGGTAGGGTATGTATACATCTGTATACTTTAGCAGTCAAATCATTGTGCAGAGGGAGTCCCTTATCCCACAAACAAGGGGGTCTCATATACCAATTTGATGTGTCGTGACCTTAAAATTATATTATTATTATTATAAATGTTATATTTGTAGGTATTCCATTAATGTTAACATATATTATTAAGCAAATTTCATTATAACAGTTTCAATATTCAAATAAAGGATATGAAAAATAACTATATGTGTAAATATTAAAATATGAAACACATACATAGATGAAAAAAGAAAACAAATAAAAAACTAAAACATTAGAATATGCAATGCCTATTTAAAAAAATAAAAATTTATGAAAAAGGGTAAGAAAATTATGAAAGATAATCTATTTTTAATTCAATAAAATTTTATGAAAAATGAAAGATAATCTATTTTTAATTAATCCATTATTGAATTCTAATTAATTCAAGTATTTTGTATTGAAATTTTATATGGTTTAGCATGGGATTTAAAAAAATGATTATTAAGAAAATATCATATCATCATTAATAAGCTCTCACTTCAATGAGATACAATAAATTACCTACATTAAAATAGTCCACATAGTAGTGAATATCTACAATAATGTTACACTTGCATTAAAAGTTGTTGTAGTGAATATCGAAATACTGTTACGTTTGCAATAAAAGTTTTTATAAATAATAAATGTAAGGATTTAGAGTTGGGTGTTGACTTTATATAATAATGTTATTCTACAGTTTGAGTGAGCCTAATGGTTAAGAACATGTGTTTCCTCATAAGAGGTCATATGTTCAAATCCAAAGGGGGTAGGGAATGTATACCTCCATAGACTTTACCAGTCAAAATCGTTGGGCAGATACGCTTGCCATATTTTTTTTATAAATAATAAATGCAGGGATTTGGGGTTGGGTGTTGACTTTATATAATAATGTTACACTTGCATTAAAAGTTGTTGTAGTGAATATCAAAATACTGTTAGGCTTTCCATAAATGTTTTTATAAATAATAGATGTAGGGATTTGGGGTTTTGGGGTTGGGTGTTGACCTATATTTAGCTGTAGTCTAAACGTTCTATGTTTTGGCTTTTTTCTCATGATATTTTTTGTTTAATTTTGATTGAAATCTGGTGAGAAATGGTTGGATGTGCATATCAGAGTGGTTAAATTTTTATAATCCCAATTCTCTAAGGTTTTTTCAGCACACCAAATCCATTTATGGATTCAAAAATGCAATTTAAACAACAAAAAATTACGATTTTGCCCAGATTTGTATCATCAGATTCCGGTGAAAAATGCCAAAACATAGAAAGTTTAACAACATCATGTGTTTATTATTTCTTTTGTCATTATGTTGCAACCTTAATTTGTCTCAAACCTTCCCCAAACATCTTTGATTCGTGCCATCATGAGTTCCAAGGTTATGTCCATTTCTCTGCCCTACCCTAATCATCTTTATAAGTTTATGTCAATTTTTTTACCTTGCCCTAATCATCTTCATAAGGTTATGCCAATTTTTCTACCCTGCCTCGATCATCTTCATTTTCATATTTAGATAGGGAGAAGACACCTATGTTATGATCAATTAATAGAAATGATTCTAGAAAAATCCTATTATAGAGAGATTTTTTTTCCTTGAAAAAAAACGTAACTTCTATTCTAGTAAAAACGAGCTACAATTTTTAGACACATTAGCACTCAAAAAACAACTAAAAAATATTTGATGTACACTGTCTCAATATAGGCTCAACCCCTTAACAAAACCACCTCTCTAGACTGTAACAACAAAAAATAGTATTCCTCCCAAGGACATCCAACATAACCATACAACCAAAAAACCTTCACCAAGGATTACAAAGAAAACAAATTCTCTTCCTTGTGGGAGATCAACCCATCGCCAAATAATTTTTCCAAAATCATGAGATGTTTAGCCGATAGAAGGGCATCCTTTGATAGAGAATCAACAGTTGAATTTAAATCCCTGTATATATGCCTGAAACTGATAACATGAAAAAGAACATAGATGGTTTTTAGAGTTAGACCAAGTGTTAACAAGTCCACATTTTCTAAGAGAATAACATCATTCATCCAATCAATAGTAAATTTTGAATCTTCCATGACCTGTAATGCTGATACTTCCCTATTTACTACACATCGAAGAAGGGAAAAAAGAGCCATCATTTCACCAAGATTATTTGTTCATAGCCACAACTTTTCTTTGCTAATCACAAAATGAGATTTGGAGAAAAATAGAATGAACCCCAAGACACAAATTTGATTATGAGCTTGGCATGCTCCATCAAAAAAATCCCATGCCATATTCCTATTAATAGCCACCTCTTCAGTAACCCGAGATTTTCCCACAAGGTTATCAATCATAAAACTCAATAGCAATGTCAAAGATTGATGTGGGGATTTAAAATGAGGGACATTTTTCCCTTCAAAATTGCTTGCATTTTGGGCTAGCCAAAGACCCCAAGCCACCATTATAGGGAGGAGTCTAATTGAATTCAAAGAAATATCTTAGAAAAAACCCAAAAAAATTCCTCAACTAAGGCTTTATCCCAAAGATGATTATGGCTAAAAAACTGCTCTAATTCAAGCCAAACCTGCCAAGAAAAAGCACAAGGCAAGAATAAATGCAAATTTGATTCCTCTACATTCTTGCAAAGGCAACACATTCCTAGACCATGTTTAACTCTATGTTGGATATGATCTTGGGTCAAAACCAAACCTTTGAGCAAAATCTAGAAGAAACGACATTTTGGCGAACCTTTAATTTTCCAAACTTTGGAGGACCACCATTGAATGTCACCCTCTCTCGCCTGCATCAAGTCTTGATACCCAAGATTAGTTGTATATTGACCCCCTATAAAATGAAAGGCCTAGACCAATTCTCACTTAGCATCCATCAACCGAGCATGAATCCTCCTTAGTTTTATGATTAAAGATGCCCAGGGTTGGTACCATTGAGCCTCAAGCTCCAGATCCTCCACCGAAAACCAACCTTGTTCCCAAACTGTCATATTTAAAGGATCCCCTATAAGATTCAGTGTGCATTGACCAAATTCATGAAAGAAGTACACCATATAATCTAGGAGAAATATGTGCTCATTGCATCCCACAATAGCATCTAATCACACCCAAATAGAAGTACAAGAACCCACTTTCTAGGCCAAGAATTGTCTTAGGATTGGAAAATCTAAAGTGAGCACCCACCACTGATTGGAAATATTGTGTGTTGGTTTCTAACAATGCTGAATCCAGTCCAAGATTGTAGCTATAGAAATATACTTCACCAAAATTCACCTCCATAAATTGTCTTGTGTCAAGAAGATCCAGAGTGACTTTGCAGCTAGTGCTTGACAAAAAAGAGATAGGTCTTTAAGACCCCAACCCCACTAAGCCTTTACCTTGTATAAAACTTTCCAATTCACCAAATGCGAGCAAAACAATTCTATGCTACCTTTCCAAATGTAATTGAAAAAAAAATTATGGATATGCATAAGAATACCTTTCGGTATAAGTGCCAGAAGATGCCAATACACAAGAATTGCTTCAATAACATATTTAATGAGTGTAAGTCTTCCTCCCTGAGAAATCCACCTATTTAATGTGCTTGTTGCTCCAAGAAAGAAACTATATCTATATCTAGAAGAGACTACTCCAACAATATCTTATTTTATTTTTATTTTTTTTTGTCTGGAGGAATCAACAACTAGTTGGGCACGTACTCGCGTTATACGTGGCCGTGTGATCCAACCGATACCACTATAACCTCCAAGTGTGCCCACGATGCCCCTTATGCGACACACAAGGTAAGTCGGGGGGAATTGAACTCGAAACCTCATGGAACTTCATTTTCACGACACTTGCCAATTGAGCTGCCCCCCGGGGGGCTACTCCAACAATATCTTATCATGCATTGGCCAACATCAATACTCCATAAACCCTCAAGATACAAGGATACATAAAAAATAAAAAGGTAACAATGTTGATTGATTTTGGTAGTACCCATATCTTCATCAATTACAAATTAGCAAAAGATCTCAATTGTTTTGTGTTTCCATCACTAGAGTTTCAAGTAATGACTGTAGATGGAGTTACCATAAATTGTTCTGGGAAGTTCCATAGTATTAAGCTCAATATGGGGGTGTATTTATTAGATAGTCCCATGATTTCCATCCAAATGGGTGGTGTTGATTTTATATTATGGGTCCAATGGTTACAATCATTTGGAACCATGGTCCTTAATAGTCAAGATATTTTCATGATATTTTCCTTAGAAGACAATAAAATTGATCTTAGAGGTATCCAAGGGAAACCCTCTAAGGTGATAAGCTACTTAGAGGATTCTTAGGATTGGCAGGCTATTACCACAAGTTTTTCAAGAACTACGGTCAAATAGCAACACCTCTAACAACATATTTAAAGAAGGGGGCATTTTCTTGGACTTGAGAAGCAACAAAAGCTTTTGAGAAACTTAAGGAGGCTATGTGTACAACTCATATCCTAGCCACACCTAACTTCACAAAAACATTTATTGTCGAGTGTGATGCCACAGGCCATGGAAATGGTGCAATTTTAATGTAAGAAGGAATACCCCCTGCCTTTCAAAGCAACCGACTTAAAGGAAAAAAATTACTCAAACCCATTTATGAATAAAAAATGTTGGCCATACTACATGTAGTTAATAGATGGTGCCCTTTCCTAATAGGAAGACACTTCAAAGTAAAAACAAATCATTATAGTTTGAAGTACTTCTTGGAGCAACCATTATCTTCATAATAGAAAGAAAAATGGGTTACAAAGATGGTAGGTTATGATTTTGAAATTATCTACAAAAAGGAAAACATAATATTGTGGCATATGCACTTTCAAGGAAAGAAGAATACATAGAGGGTTCACCATGTGTTATTTCTATTCCACAATCTGATTGGGTGGAAGAAGCAAGGACAGAATGAAAGAAATATCAAGAGGTATGCAAGATCATTCAACAACTATAATAGGACCCCAATGCATTAAATAAATTTGTATGGAATAATGATTTTCTATGGTATCAATATCACATATATTTATGTAAGAATTCCCAGCTCAAACAAAAGGTCCTTCTGGAATTGCACACTTCTCCTATATGAGGAAATTCAAGGTTCTTGAAAACTTACCACATGATCGAGAAGGATTTTTTCTGGGAAGGTCTTAAAACTGATGTTCAAAATTTTGTGTTTGAATGTGTGGTCTACCAACATAATAAGGGAGAGACAATCAAGATGTCATGTCTTCTACAACCACTAGCTATACCAAGTCAACATTAGGAAGAAGTTTCAATGAATTTTATTATAGGTTTACCCAAATCTGAAGGAAATACTATCATCATGGTAGTAGTGGACCGACTGAAAAAGTATGCCCACTTTTCCCCTCTTTCTCATCCTTTTAAAGAAAGTATAGTAACCACAACATTCATGGAAACAATTCAAAAGCTACATGGATCCCCCAAGATTATTGTAAGTGACATAGATCTAATTTTCACTAGAAATTTTTGGACTGAATTATTTTCTTGCTTGGGTACTCAATTGGCTCACAACGCATCTTACCATCCTCAATCTGATGGGAAAACCAATATTGTGAATAAATTTATAGAAGGATATCTTTGTTGCTTTGCATATGATAAATAGACACATTGGGTCCAGTGGTTTCTCTTGGTAGAATGGTGGTACAACACATCCTTCCATACTTCCTAAAAAATGTCCCCATTTATGGCACTTTATGGATATGATCATCCATCCATCACATCGCCCTTGAAAGGGGACCAAAAAATCAGGCAGTGGAGGACCACGTAGGGAATCAACAAGAGGTTCTCAAACTAGTGAAGGATAACTTGGTTATGACACAAAATAGGATGAAACAACAAATATATCAACATTGTAGTGAAAGGGAATTTGAAGTGGGGATTGGATATTTTTTAGGCTACAACCATATAAATAGATGTACCTAAATCAACAAAAGAAGGAAAATCAACTAGCACCCAAATATTATGGCCCCTATAAGGTGTTGCAAAGGATTGGAAGTATGGATTAGTAATTGGAGTTGCCTCCATATTCACATGTACATCCAATGTTCCATGTTTCTTTCTTAAAGAAGGTAATCGGTGACAAGATCCCAGTCCAAAATATTTTTCCAGAGATTAATGAATAAGGTAAAATCATTCTAGAACCAGAAACAATCCTTGAAACAAGGATTAAGCGGCTCTAAAATTTAGCAATTACTAAGTACCTCGTCAAATGGAAGAACTTACCAGTGGAAGAGGAGACATAGGAAGATGAGTTCTTCATGAAGAAACACCCACAATTAGTCAAGTGTTGAGGAAAACACTTGTTTGAAGTGGAGGGGCATGTTAATCCCTAGAAAAATCCCCATGTTAAGTATAAAACCCCTTATTAATCCTTAGATTCTGAATTATTACATTTATAGTGTTATATTTGTATCTAGGCTAGAACCTCTCATTATAATTGTACCCTTTGTCTCCTATATATATACAACAAGGAGACCTAGTATTAGGATCATCTTATCTCATATTTTACATTGAATATATTGTAAAAGGAGGTTTCCCCCTCGAAGTGGATTGTCATTCATTGACCTTTTATCATTCTCAAGATGCTAGTACATAACAACAACCATTTCAATTCCTCAATTCCATAATGTTTGGGCTTAAGTATAAACCCCAGGTACTTGATGCCATCCTTCAAATCATAAGAAGGGAATGGAAAAATATTACAAATAGAGTGTTTTTGGGCCTCCTCCAGCTCTGGGAAAAATATTACAGATTTATTAATATTAATCACTATTCCTGTTGCCCCACAAAAAAGATACAGAATCTCAGATAAGACCCTAACTTCTGACTCTGCACAAAAAAATATTAGAAAATCATCTAATAACAACAAATATGAAAGGTGATTAGATATTCCCACTTGATCCCCTAAAAGGTATGCAACCTCTTATCATCAGAAATAATCCTACTAAGCCCATCAACCACAAGTAAAAAGAGATAAGGAGACATGGGACATCCCTAATGAATACCTTGAGAAAAATTTAAGAAGTGTGACCCTATACATGACAATAATGTAGGAAATTAATTTTAAACCATCCCCCATCCTGACATGATCAGGTTCTTCAAATAGATATTGAAAATAATCCATGCCGAGAGAGGCCAAACCAACAAAACCCTAAACTTTATTCCCATTCAAATCCTCTAACTCCCATATGGTATTGAAATTCTTCCTAAAATTGGCATATTGTTTAAATAACTTGGTGTTTTTATCATCCACCTTGAGTCAAAGAGCTTTATTTTCAGCCGCCACATATGTTCCTGTTCAACCAAATACTTGCTCATTTCTTCTTCCAACAACCGACTTTTTTCCACATTTGACAGGACCCGTTGACCATTTTGGTGGATTGCATAGAGCTGCTCCAACTCAAGTTCGACCATTTTGAGAGCCTTATTGACCTCCTTTCTCTAAGTTGCTTCCCAAAACACCACCTTTTCTTTAAGCGATCAAAGTGCATATACAATTTTTTGAATGGTTGAATCATTAGTTGTCACCTGAAAATGTTTTCAGTGCTCATGGACCAAGTTCTGAAATTGCTCAATACTTGACCACATTGGATTATATTTAAAAGGAGATTCAGGCTACCTTCTCGCCTGATCTGATTCAAAAAATACTGGAAATTGATATGATCAATGGATCTTGCCTACCCAATATCGATAGATGCCAATGTCTTGAAGTAGATCATGGTGAACTAAAACCCGAACCAACCTCTTGAGAATCCCATGAGCTCCACTATGATTGTTACTCCATGTCAGATTGAACTGAGCAGTCTCAACATCAACTATACCAACTTGTTCTAGTTTATCTATAAAATAATGTTCCAACAAATCTTCACGAGCATATTCCTCCCCTATCTCATCATGGTTGAGCGTAAAATTAAAGTCTCCTCCAATAATTGAATTAGCAGAATGAATAAAACTACACCCAAAACGATAATTCTAGTAAGATTATAGATCACCATACGAGCCATATAAATGAAACAAAAAGGACCTATCCATCTCTTTGCTCCAAATATATGTACATAAAATTGAGGGAATAGAGAAACAATTTGTAAGCATACAACTTGCTGAGATCCCTGTAAAATCCCGCTCGAGAAACCAATGGAATCCAAACCCATAAAGAGCCATCCCAAAAACAATTTTTTAAGCTCAACAATAATTGGATCACAAAGACCCATATATTTCTGATTAAGAACAACATTTGTCCTATCCAAAGAATCAAAACTATTTAAGGATATATTTTTGGTCGTCCCCCTAGGCCCCTCGTATTAACAATCATAATTTTCATTGGAGTCCCTCCTTTGGGGTTGGTATTTCTCTAAGAACCCCGGAAATGAGTCGTTGGTGAACATGAGAGACTTCACGTGAAGCCTTATCCTAAGAATTCTTTAAGAACGATTCATGCCCCACTTTGGACAGAATTGGAAGGATAGGACTCAACAGATTTATGAGGAGATAGATTGAAATCTCATGAAAGGTACACAACAAAAGTAATAATATCACCACACATGGGGGTACAAGTTCACAAATCCAAACTCGAGGATACACAAGCCCCTATCCCATCACCAAAACCCCTCTTACTATGGCTCAAAGAAAGAGTAGAAGAAGCCACATGAGGAACTAGTCTCGGTAGTAACTTACCCAGGGGGCATGGAGAGAGCTCCTTCTTTTGGATCAAATGGAATCTATATGACTCCACTGAGAAGGTGAAAGTTCCATATCATCCCTGAATAGATCCAGTGGTTCCAAGCCACATCCTTACTAGGTGCCATGTAAACTAAAGTATTCTCTATATCTCCCACTTTGAAATCCATTTGGGATTCAAAATTCTCAACCACTACTTTTTCCAAAATTGGAGTCATCCCACCAGCATGCAAGGCTGGAGCTGAAGACAACGTACTAATCCTACATTCTCGTGGAAATGAATTTATTTTAGATGAGCCCCCTATTCCTGGTCTAGCAGACCCCTAATTTTTTTATAGAGAAACCCGATCACAATCCACCAAAATATGGCCTACCTAGTGACATATTGCATAAAGAAATCAGCCATTTAAGTAGTCGAAGATCTAGTAAAATATCTATTACATACCACAACTATATCCACTGACTTAAATAATCCCCTATGGGGATCCAATTCGACAATAATTTGAGCCACCGACCTGCAATAATTGACATTCTAGCTTGAGTCCAAAGCTATGAATTCCCCCTGACATTCCCAATATCCTACAAGCTTGTGCTGGACTAAAACTCAAGTGGGAGATTTGGTCCATGTTGCATGCTTGAAAATTCTTCCTCTCAGGCATAAATGTTATAACCCTAAAATGCACCATACAGGATTACCTGGCATCAGGCCAACTCATGCCTCTTCCTAGCCAAAGCCATGCTGAGTAACTCCTCAAAAAACCACTCAAAACAAGCAACCCGCGCCCTAGATTCTCACTGGGCGCGGGCATCCGCTTGCTGTCCTCTTATTGCACGCGGGTATCCGCGGGCTAGCCTAAAACAGCCCGCGAGTACCTAACAATGCAAAAAATCAGGGAAGTTTCCGCCGAGACTCGGGGCTTTTTGTCAGTTAACTGAAACTCTCCGCC
>ML814740.1:15766-55649 GCA_009831015.1 Picea engelmannii | reverse complement strand
TTCCCAAAAAACATCGTTTAGGGCCTCAAAATGGCCCCGGAAGTTAAAAACTGCTAAAAATAGTAAATTACCAATATTGCCAGAAACATGTTTTGGGCCAGTTGGAGAAGGTGGGTGGCCACCGATATCCACCTGGATCACTTCTAGCCTTACGAATTCACCTTTCACATTTCAAATCTTGATGTGTTCCATTTTCAAGATATTAGTTAGAAAATTTGAGTTAGTATTTTTTGATGATATACTAATCTAAAAAAAATCTCAGGAGGAGAATGTTCAACATGTTAACACAGTCTTAAAACTATTGGAGGGGGAAATTATCTGCAAATCCTTCGAAGTGTTATTTTGGGATACATGTCGTGGAATATTTAGGTCATATTGTATCTCATGCGGGTGTCAAATTTGACCATAACAAAATTAAAGTTATGATGGAATGGCCAAATCCCAAAACCTTGAAGAATCATGAAGGATTTTTAGGATTGACAATGTATTTTTTGATGATATACTAATCTAAAAAAATTCTTTGGAGGAGCATGTTAAACATGTTAACACAGTATTAAAACTATTGGAGGAGCAAATTATATTCAAATCCTTTGAAGTGTTACTTTGGGGTGCATAACGTGGAATATTTAGGTCATAAGTATCTCATGAGGGTGTCAAAGTCGACCATAACAAAATTAAATTTATGATGGAATGGTCAAATCCCAAAACCTTGAAGAATCATAGATTATTTCTAGGATTTATAGGGTATTACTACAAATTTGTCAAGAACTATGGTCAAATAGAAACACATCTAACAATGTTAATGAAGAAGAATGCATTTTCTTAGACTCAAGAGGCAACCCAAACTTTTGAAAAACTTAAAGAGGTGATGTGTAGAACTCTTGTCCTAGCCACATATGACTTCACAAAACCTTTATTGTGGAGTGAAATGCCTCAATGCATGGCATTGGTTTAGTTTTAATGCAAGAAGGAATCCCCCTTACCTTTGAAAGTTTCCAACTTAAGGGAAAGAACTTACTCAAACCCATTTATGAGAAGGAAATTTGGCCATATTACATGTAGTTAAGTAACAATATTCCCTACCTAATAGGAATACACTTCAAGGTAAAAACATCCCATGATAGTCATAAGTACTTCTTGGAACAACAAATATCTTCAAAAGAGCAAAAAAAATGTGTTACAAAGATGCTAGGTTATGACTTTGAAATTATCTACGAAAAAAGGGAAACAAATGTGGTAGTGAATGTACCTTCATGAAAATTAGAAGACACAGAGGCACTACTTTGTTCTATTTGTATTCTACAAGTATATTGGGTGGAATAAGGAAGGGTATAATGATAGCAATACCATAAAGCATGGAAATTCATTCCACTACTACAACAAGAGCCTAGTGCATCAGATACATATTTGTAGAAGAATGATTCACTTGTGTATAAGGATTACCTATATCTATGTAAGAATTTCCAACTCAAGAATAAGGTCCTTTGGGAACTACACACTTCTCCTATATGGGACATTGAGGATTTTTGAAAACTTGCCACAAGATCAAGAAGGAATTTTTCTGAGAAGGTATTAAAACTGATATTCAAAGGTTTGTGGTAGAATGTTTGGTTTTCCAACAAAACAAAGTGGAGATAGTTAAGACCTTGGCTCTTCCAGATTCATTAGTCCATACAAAGCCAAAATGGGGGGAGGTATCAATAAATTTATCATAGGTCTACCAAAGTCAGAAGGGAATATTTCCATCATGGTGGTGGTGAATAGACTCACAAAGTACACCCACTTTTGTGCACTTTCACACCCTTTAAAATCAAGTACAATAACCACAACATTTATAGAAATGTTTCAAAATCTATGGAAGTTCAAAGATTATTGTGAGTGATAAATATCCAATTTTCACTGGCAATTTTTGGATTGACTTGTTTTCTTGTGTGAGTACTCAACTAGCTCACATCTCCTCTTACAATTTTGTAACATACCCAACCACCTACAGGCTGGCCACACTACTTCAAAACTCACTTCAAGACTGATCTTGAATTCTGATAGTAATTAATTAATAAATAAGCATGAAAGAATGAAATAACCACACACGTAATAATCAAGATTCATGCTAAACCATCAGAAAAGAACAATGTGTTATGCACAAAAAATAAACCAAGAAGCAAGCACATTGTAAATACGAATCTAAGAGATAATAATAATACACAACGAAATATAAATATACAGAAAACACAGAGAGCACTTATCTTTTATTAAACCATCACCAACTGGCTGCAAACCAAGGGCGTTCCTCCCAACCATAGACACTGTTGTTCCAATTCTTAACAGTAGGTCACCCTCGAGTCAGGGCTATGAATCCACAAGAATGAGTCCTAGGCCAAATCTAAAACACATAGCAGTTGGATAATTAGCTCTCAGGTTTTCCCAACCACACCGAAATCATAATTTCTAGGTCTCTTTCCCCTTCATCCTGCACAACCCAAAGAAATGAACCCCTTTCTCTTCCATGTAGTCCCTCAGGATGCTCCATTTCTTTCCATGGCTCTAGTCCTACTAGTCAGGAAATATCCATGCTGGAAACTCCAAGGATTCTTAGTTGTGATAGTTATTTGAGAACTACCATCAATGTCATGCACAAATGCATCCATTGCCACCTAGAATGATCAGTAATTCCTCACATCCATCTCACAATGGCTCTCCTCCTCCTTCGATTCATTTCCATGCTCATCCCAAGAGCACACGAATTAGAAAGCATGAAATGAGGAATTCTCAAAATGAAATGATTAACCAAGAACAACCCCCAAACAATCCACATGAAGGGTTTATATAATTAAAAGAACCAAGAACCACATGGATTCCCCAAGAAGCTCATGTAACAACTTTTATCAATTAAAACCAAAATGGGTAAATAAAATATGATAAAAAAACTTAGCGCCTTTATCCTCCTCTCTTGTGGAATCATAGCCCCCTATCTCTTTTGTACTTTTCCGTATTATAACCAGTGATGTATTTTATTAATATATGTATGTAGAAGTATTACATTTACAGGAACTCCAACCTCTTTCCAACTTTACTGGCTCACCATCCTAAGTCACATTTACATAATACATTTTAGTTCATAGGGATTCAAATAGGGATGTTACATCTCCCTCCCCTTATTTTGGCACTGTCCGCAATGCACAACACCATACCAATGTTCTTACAATTCCAGGTACTCTGGCCTTTAATCCACATAGGAAATCCAACCAATTTTTTATATACATAGGCACTTTGGCATAAAAAAAATATGCATACATAGGGATTCTGACACAAAACATGTATAATGATCTTCAAAATTTATATTTTTGGCAGTAGTTTCAACCAACAAGATCTCCTTCCCTATCATCCTGCACAACCGAAAGAATCGACCCCTTTATCTACCATGTAGTCCCTCAGGTTGTTCCATTTCTCTCCAGGGCTCGAGTGCACTCAACCAGGAAGTTTTAGAGTTGCGACTTCAAGAACTCCAGCTGCAACAAGTCCACTGGACTTTCTTCATTCCATGCCTTTGTCATTGAGCTCTATTTTCCTTCTGGTGCTCTTATTCCTAAGCTTCTAGATTCAATATCCAACATCTTATTTGTATTATAAACATACAGTCATCATGAGATATCGTTATAACAATTTTCAATCATAAATGTCAAATATCGTTTATACAAGGAAACATAATTTCCAAGCATGAGATTCCTGGTCATAATTTTTTTGTTTCTTGCAGTTGCAGGCATCGATATTTATTCTATCTCATAGTAGTTCCATACCCAATTCCATTATTCCTGCAATTTTCTCAACCTTCAATCAACCAAACCAATTTTTAGCATATCATAACAATTTTTAATTTCTTAAATCTGTTTATATACTGGAAATAAAATTCCCTAGACATGAGGATTATACTCATAAGGTTTGGCTCTTGCATCCATAGATATCAATCTTCCTTATGAGCTTACATCTGTCCCATATCTAAGACCATCCTACCTGCAATTTTCTCAATTTACACTCATCCAAAACATATTTCCAATAATTATTAAATTATAATTCCCAAAACTATTTTATACATGAAAAATAAAGTTTCCAGACATGAGCTTCTTCTCATAATTTATTTGGCTCTTACAGCAATAGAGATTAGTCTTCTCTGCGGGCTTACATTTTTTCCACATCTAAGACCACTCCACCTACAATATTCTTCCAATTTGTACTCAGCCAAACAAATTGTTAGTATCTCATGTGCAATATATATTTTCATGGCAACAATTACAAAAATTCACAAAGTGATCTCAGAATTGATTACATCAACAGTTCAATCATTTCCATCAATTATTGACATTAAAAGGGATTCCACTATTGAATGGAATGAACCCATCTTTATCTACACATGTATTATCAACCGATCTTTTGTTTCTTCTATCGATAAATATTTGTATTACTCAGTTCCCTCAACAAAGTTTTTCTGTAATTCACCATTATATAAGTACTCCAACCTGCAACTTTCTTGTTGCATTATCTAACAACTCCAGAAGTGTTTTCAACTTCATGAGTTAACAATACTCACATCATTTCAGTTAGCATAATCATTCCTATGTCATATATACATGCATTCACCAAAATGGATTCAAAAATTCCTTTAATACCACTTGTAACATTTTCAAAAACTCCAAAAGTGATCTCAAAATTGTAACAACAACAATTCAATCACCTTCAAATAGTATTTATATTAAATATAATCCAACTATCCATCATAATGTGTTTTTATCACAACATTTTTTTCATAATGCAACAAATAATTACTAATAAAACAACAATCAATGTGCCAATACCCATGGCCACATCTACACAATGCACCCCTGTATTGATTACACAATACCACATACCCATGTCATGCATTCAACCATGGTGAGATGGAAGGTCTGACATACACATCAACACAACATTCAAACTCTTCCCAATATTGCCCAACTATTTGGATACCCTCCTCTTCAACCCATAAAAAACACAGGAAACATAATTCCTAAGTGCTCTTCAATGTCGACAAAGAGGTTGCAGTCCAAACATCGGCTATACATGGAAACCATTGAGCACTAACATAATTCTATATCCCTTCCATATCCAACCATATCATGGTCTCACACATGACTATTCCTATGGGTATTCATTGCTATAACATGAGTATGTCTCCTGATTTGACCTGGTTATGATCTCATAACCAATCATAACACCATGTGCAACTAATTTTTTTTTATTTATCTAAATGCATTACAACATCAATAACATTTACATACTCTAGGCCTTTGGCCATTGTATATCAAATTAAATATTGAAAAATTAACTGAGGGAATTCTTACCTCAATTGCCTTCAACATTGGAAGATATCAAATGCATACCTGCATGGTTATTATTAATCTACTTGATGCTACTTGATCAACTAGTATTTGTAGAAGCTCACATGATTTCTCCTCCATCCTTCTAATCACAATTCCTACCACCCTCATGGGTCTTCACATATATATAAGTAGTAACAACATCCACATATTTAACCATGATATACCATTTTTCCTGAATACATAATCCATCATTAGTCATACTTAATTTCCATAATATCATTATTGTATGTATATAACAACAGACTATTCTAAGCCCACAAACATGCCATATGAATATCCAAGCATGTATTGTTACGAGGAAAATCTCTCTATGGAATGGGGTAAACCACAAAAGATGGAATGACACACATAAATCAACTCTAATCCCAATTATGCTATATAAATGAAGTGCTAACAAGACAAGGCCAAGAGCCTATCTCGTCTGGACGTTCAATGAAGACCATCGTTGAGCATGCAACTTGTTAGCATGGGGGCAGAACCAAGGTTCAACGCTACAAGAGCGCACCAACAAATCCCTAACTACCAGCCCTTTCGGCAACACCTACAAAGCAGATGAAGTCTCACCCGAGGTAGAGGCAGGGGTGGTTGCAAGACTCAGGTGTCTGCAACCTTAGCTGGAACATAGATCTGTGATTATACAGCTTACTAGAGCACTTAGCACCATTAGTTTCTCAAGATATATTCAATAACCACTTCGCTTATAGGATAGAGCTTCGCAACATTCACAGTAATCTATAGTATTCAAGAAGTTAGCAACAATAAGCTAGATCAAATCCAATAGTTCAACACTAATCATCTTCATACACATCATATCTAACATTCATACACATCTAGGAGCACAAAGAATAAGAATATCTTCCTACAAATATCAAAGCACTGAGTAGAAGAAGAAGTAAACACATTGAATCAAAACACAAAGCATCACACATAGATTTATGTGTTTCACCCCCACCTTGGGGCTACATCCACCAAATCTTCTTCTTTATTATCTCAGTCAAGAAGTTACAGTACAGAGCCTCAACAATCCTTACTCCGAACAGGACAAAAGATCTGCGCACCTTGCTAGATCCTTCTTCCTTTCACTTCAACACCAAGCCTTTCACAACCTCCTACAACAACTTGCACTTAGCTATGAAAGTCTCTTACAATCATGCACAGAGAATTTACAATCCACATTCGATCACACAGATCTAATTACTAGCACTAAGCCATAGACTCTCTTCTACCTTGCCTATAAGTCTATTTATACATACAAAAGTGGGCCTAAGTGTGGGTAAACCCATGGGTCGACATCCCTTTCCCATTACATTAACCCAAACCCTAAAAAGGGGCCCAAAAGTGGACCAAGATCCCATGATCTCTTCTTTGTCTTGCGTGCTTCCTTCAATAGGGCGTCGAAGTCCCAAAAATGGTCAAATATGACCAAGTATCTCCCACAACTTGGTCAAGGGCCAAAAAGCCCCCAACACTCACCCGTGACTCGTCCCGAGTCACTTAGGCCAATGCCTCGAGCTTGGCTCGATCTGCTTTGACCTGTTGCATTTCAACTACTTGTTTCTCGGTGAAATTCTGGATGAGTGCGACATTCACCGACCCTTCTAGGCATTGTTGTGCTGAATTCATGACCTGTTCCAGCTTTGTTCCTTGGTTCTCAATCTCTATAAATAGATGACATGCCTTATCATGTAAAGGTTGAAGTTGCTAAGTTACTTCCATTACCTT
Source organism: Picea engelmannii (assembly GCA_009831015.1). Lineage (NCBI taxonomy): Eukaryota > Viridiplantae > Streptophyta > Pinopsida > Pinales > Pinaceae > Picea > Picea engelmannii. Next base: position 48,513 of record ML814740.1, on the reverse strand, counting down.
GCTCTAGATTATATGGATCTGCTGCTGTTATATGCACTGCTCGAAAGACCGTTTCATTTTCTCTATGGGTGATAGGGCCTTCAACTGCACCTGTATCTTTTTGGCTTCATGCTTCACCTCCTGGAGCTGCGAATTCAATTTGTGCAATTCAGGATTCTCAGTTAGGTTCTCATGTATCTGCGCACTTCTGCTACTTAATTGTTTGCATTTGTTTGCATTCCTTAGTGAGTGATTTAATCCTTTCTACTGTGCTCCAGGAAGTCATTTCTCGCTGGTTGTGCTCTTTTTGAGGGGTACTTGGTATGGTCTGAAGCTCTAATTCTATGACTCTTTGTTGAAGTTGTTGAATAAATTCAGCAAGCTTCATCACTTGGTGTTCTAAGGGTTCTTCTGCTTTCTTCTCTAAGCCAGTCATAGAGCGAAATTCTCTGTTGACAGCTTCTTCGATCCCGATCTGCTTCACGAGTAGATACTCCTTTTATTTTTGGATCTTCGCTTTGTCTTCTTCCAATTTTTCTTAGAGAGCGTCCCTCTCTTGTTGCGCAACTCGACGTTGCTCGATGATTTCCTCTTGTGCTTTCTTTAAGGCCTGGGTGGCCTACGTGGTTTCTTCCTATGATTTTCGAAGGCATGCTTCGATTGTGGTAGAAATCTTGTGGATTTGAACTCGTTCATCTCCCTCTTCTGTTGTTCCTTCTGGCAGGGGCGCTGTGGGGACTGCATAGCTAGACTGAAGTGTCTGCTGCACTCCTTGGAGCTCACTCTCAATTCTTTTATACATTGCTTCTTGCTTGGCTTCCTGCTTTTCTATTATTTCTTTTATAGCTTCGTTCATAGTGGCAAGGAGGAAATTGAAGTCATCTGGGGTGAGTGTGGTATTCATCTTAGTTACAGGGTTTCTAGGATTCTTTCGGGAGGAAGGTTTCAAAGGTGAAACCTTCCTTTTATTCAACGATTCCTCTTCATCTTCGGCCTTTGTTTGAATTCTTCATTATTATCTTCTTCCTCAGGTGTAATGGATGTGGTCCTTACATATCAGCTATATATATCTTGTATTTCCTCATCCTTCTTTGTCTTCGTTGTTTTCTTCATCTTACTGGGCCTAGGTGTATCCTGCGCAGCTTCTCGGTTGTTGATGTCGGACAATTCTGCGGGGTCTGCTGAAACAAGGAGGTTTGTCGGCCATTCCTTGGTGATTTCCTCCAGGTATTCTTCTGTTAGCTTATAACAAGACTGTAACTTCTCTTTGTTCTCATCAGTGCAAGCTGTTATGTAAATGAAGTGGTGGTCCACGCTGAACTTCATTAAGGGCCTGAACCTAAAGAGGGTAATCGAGGTTATCTGAGGTTCAGAATGGATTGTGTGCTTCAACTGATTATAGTATATGTGGAATATGACATTGGATTGCCATTGTTTTCTCATATCATTCGAGTACCATAAGGTACTGAACTTCATGGATAAGGGCTCAAAAGGGTCGAGGTCTGGGAAGGTTTCATCTTCCGGTAGCTCCCATGCAACGAAAGCTATAAGTATCAAGAGCCAGCTAAAATGGAACTCATGCCCCTGATCCTGGGCTTCTCTATAGTTGATCTCTAGTTGATTCACCAGGTACTTTGCCCAATTCATTTGTATTCCCTTTGTGCACTTTCCTACGAGGTCAACTACAAAGCCGTATACTTGTGTGGGTCGATTCTTGTGAATGAACTTCCCTGCGATCAACTGACATGCAAGGCACACTATGCCACTCTGAATAGATTCTACCTTGTAGCCTCACACTCCTTTATCAACATCACCATAAGCTTCTTTGATCTTCTGAGCAAGAGGGTGGTCTGCGGTCTTTCCAGGATAGTAGTCATGGGGATTAGGGCCCTGCATGCTAAGACTTGTGATTCTATTGATCAATGCTGGATCAATTGTGATGCAGTGGTTCAACCATAGGTATCCTCCATGGTAACTCTCCAGGAGTATCTTAACACAAGCATTGACTTCTTGGTGACATCCGAAATGTGGGATCTTCATGATGTTCAACAGAGTGGGTTGTGCGAGGTTCATAGTCCATTTCTAAGGGATGATCTTCAAGTTCTTTCCCTTGGTTCTGGTTAGGTACTTGTATGGGGCTAGTGTGTTGTAGACTTTACGATCCTCCAGGTTGAAGTCACTAAACTTTAATGTTGCAATCTTGTCTTGATCTGTGCGGACAACGCGTACCCCTTTTGGCAGGTACATAGTGACTAGAGTGTACTCGAAGTCTCTAGGAACGTTGTCTTTGTTGATCGCACCGCTCAGAGGTGGTATGTAAGCAGGTAGGATGGATGGAACCAACCTCGCATTGGCCATATCATATTTATGTTTGGTTCTGCGTTATGCGCCAGCTCAGGATGTTCTTGCTCGAGTAGTCAATGGGGAGGCTTGCACTTCTCTCATCGAGGATGCCTATAAACCTATAGACAACCCTTGTTTCGACATGAATCTTTCATTTATGAGGCTAGTGAGTACCTCTCTTGCAGATATTTTGGCTGCACTAAATTCGTCAGACATACGCGCTCGAAAAGAAAAATTAGTCGGGGTTCACAATGATCTGAGATACTGTACTAGGATGACCAAACAGATCGCAATGAACACTGGATACAAATACTATACAATGAGATTCTAATTCTCATTCGGTAAAAAGTGTTATTTGTGCATGGCGCGATGAACTAAATACAAAATTTGGCAATGGTCTTCTTGCAACGGGCATGAAGCTTCCATTAACGTTGATCTGTCCGTTATGGTGCAGTCCAACGGTCTAGTGATGATCCTTTAATGATTTTCTATCCATTCGGGGAGGAAGTCGAATGGGTATATCGGTCCAACAACTATATCGCTTCATCACGACGAAGTGCCATAGGTCATTGTTCTGATATCTCAACGAAGCTCCCATTCTGCAAGTTTTCTTTCTGCGATGTTCTATCTGGAACCTCTTGCAAATTTTCAATCTTTGCCCTCTTCTTACTTAAATTTCTAGATTTCTTTCTAGTGAGCTTTGTTTCAGTAGTTCTTTTCCTATTCTAGCTCTTATTTTCCTTGGATATAGTTACTTCACACTGCTGAGGTTCTTTCTTAGAGTTCAGGTATAACATCTCTTCTTTATCTGAGATAGAAACTTCAGTCTTCTGTGAGTCCTCTGATGTTCCGATAACTTTGACATTTGGGTTCCTAGTGTGATATAGCTTCGATCTATTCTCCCATTCTTCAATCAACTGCGCGATCCTTCTGGTCATGAAGTCTTTTAACTCTTGTCTCTACTGTTCTAAAATTTTTTCTTCTTCATTCTTTCTGGCTTGATCTCTTTCAATCCAAGGATTTCCAAGTAACATAGTAAACGGGGTGTTGTCCTCAATAAATTTGATAATCTCAAAATCTTCTTTTGTTGAAGTTCCATTAGCATTCATAGATATCTGATTGAGCCTTCCACATAGGTTCACTAGTTTCTCTCTAAATAACTCTATTCCACTTAGTGAAGGGGTCATAACAGGCCTGCCTATAGCTTCCCAAGTTCTTTCTGTCATAACTTTCACCTATGTTTCCTCATCTAGAACACAACCAATGTCGAAGTCTCCTATTCTTACCTCGATGCATTCTTTCTTGTTAAAAACCTCTGATAATATAACATGTTGGTGATCATTCAAGGTGTCTTGTATCTGTAGTAACATCTTGTTTGATTCTCTCTGGGGTTCTGTTATTTCTGGATCTGCCTTAGGGTTTTCTTCTTTCAAATTCATGCCTTCAATTTTAGCAATCATTCTAGGGAAATCTAATACTTCGTGGTCCAAATCTTTGCAACAAAGACAACTAGGTCTTCCACTAGGGAATTCCTTAGCAAGATGTCTCGGTCTTCTGCACCTATAATAGAGGGTTAATCCTCTCTTTATTTTAAATGATACCCAACCTCTTTTGTACTGCGCACTAGGGTTATGGTAGCTAGCCTGCAAAAATTTATTTTGAGGATCCTGCATCCGCTTGTTAGTCCAAACATTCTTTCTATGCATAGGTATAACATATCTATCGGATCTATTCATATCAAACTTTCTTTCATCTATTAGAGCCCTAGTTTCCAAGCTAGGACATAATATATCAAACATACCTAGATCCATACTAAATTTTTTTCACTTATTTTACTTTTGCAGAGCACAAAGCTTCCATATCTAATTTTTTTTTGAATATTATTACCTTTATCAGAGCACAAAGATTACAGATATTACCTTTTTTCTGCGGATCTGACCTTTCTTTCTTAGCACAAATCTTCATAGGTTAAGTAGAACATGGCGCACTAGGGCAACATATCTATGCACAATGATTTCATGGTTTCTAGATCGAATCTTTGCAGAAAGATTTTATTTTGTAGTTCCTAGCAATCACAGTTCCAGTCTCGGCAACAGAACCATTTGTTGGCATAAGGGCAGACCTAGGGTTCAACGCTACAAAAGAGCACCAACAAATCCCTAACTATCACCCCTTTTGGAAACACCTGCGAAGCAAATGAAGTCTCACCCGAGGTAGAGGCAGGGGTGGTTGCAAGACTCAGGTGTCTGCAACCTTAGCTGAGACACAGATCTGTGATTATACAACTTACTAGATCACTCAACACCATTATTTCCTCAAGATATATTCAATAACCACTTTGCTTATAGGAAAGAGCTTCACAACATTCACACTAATCTATAGTATTCAAACACTTAGCAACAATAAGCTAGATCAAATCTAGTATATCAGCACTAAGCATCTTCATACACATCAGATCTAACATTCATACACATCTAGGAGCACAAATCATAAGTAGATCTTCCTACAAATATCAAAGCACTGAGCAGAAGAAGAAGTAAACACATTGACTCAAAGAAAAAAACATCACACACATATTTACATGGTTCACCCCCACCCTGGGGCTACGTCCACCAACTCTTCTTATTTATTATCTCGGTTAAGTAATTACAACACAAAGCCTCAACAATCCTTACTCCGCACAGGACAAAATATCTGCGCAACTTGCTAGAACCTTCTTCCTTGCACTTCAACACCAAAACTTTCACAACCTCCTACAACAACTTGGACTTAGCTCTGCAAGTCTCTTACAATCATGCATAGAGAATTTACAATCCACATTCGATCACACAAATCTAATTACTACCACTAATCCATCGACTCTCTTCTACCTTGCCTAGACATCTATTTATACATACAAAAGTGGGCCTAAGCGTGGGTAAACCCACGAGCCAACATCCCTTTCCCATTACATTAACCCAAACCCTAAAAAAGGGCCCAAAAGTAGACCGAGATTCCATGATCCCTGCTTCATCTTGTGCACTTCCTTTGATAGGGCGTAGAAGTCCCAAAAAGGTCAAATATGACCAAGTATCTCCCACAACTTGGTCAAGGGCCAACACAACTCAAAGATTTATACCTGCAACTTGTTCTCCACAACTAATATACGCAAGCATATGGTGATAATATATAATGTTAGCATATAGATTAACATAATGCATTAACATACATGACAAATACACCTATGGAATAATAATTCAAATATTTTCAAGATATCAATTGGATGAGAAAGGGAAATTTCTTTTAAAATAATCAACATAAGTATATACGTGACAAACTTTTGTAATGACACATATCAAAATCGAGAAACTAAGTCCCTCTAGTTGGGCCTCCGCCACTTCAATCCTCCACCAAAGGAAAGATTATATAAAGGAGACAATGAGGTTCTCTATCACAAAGAAGGAAGATCTTGGGGGGTGAACAAGGGGTTCAAACTTACAAGGACAAAATGATGTAGACTCAATATGAAGTGAAATTTCTCCAGAGTGTCTTTGCTCTCAAAGTTAAATTGTTCAATCTCCTCAAGGCTTGGTTATGGCTCAATTTATAGCCTTCAAATGGAACTGAAGGGTCGAGTCAGAGCGTTTACAGTATATTGGAAGGTCAAGGATCATGGATCTCATGACGTGGCATGGAAACCCAACATAATTTTTAATTTTGAGCATGAAACCCATTGTACGTGGGCTTTAGTGGAGAAACCTGCATATACACTTGTTGTCTAACTGATAGGTCACGTATATGTGGAAAAATGTGCTTTTTTGGCTCTGGAAGGTACAAAAGGGGACTTCAAGTCTGAGTAGGGAAATGGAAAGGCCATCCAAGCAAGTTGCATGGGGTGAGGAAAAATTTGTTGTAATAGATGCCCCCGAATGCGTGAGGTCAGAGGAGTATCTGTGATGGATGAAATACATTATAATTCCCAGAAGTGGAGTAATGGAGACTCAGCTGGAAGTGCTAGTTACCCATGATAATATTACAATTCATAATGACTTTGTACACATTGCTGGCAATATGAAATACACTGTAGATCCATGTGGACATATATCAAATAGTTGTTCATGGCCATGAATAGGCAATACAAAGCATATATATACCATAGGTTGTCATAGTCATGAACAAGGCATAGTGGAATCCAGTCTCAAAATCAATCTGGAGATATTTGTATACAATGGAGTACAATTTGATCTCCCATGATCATTGAAGTCATATAGGTACTGGTCCAACGAAAGACAACAACATATTAGGAAAGTTGCTACTGTAAGTTGAAGGTCTTCTACACTATCCGCTGAAGGTGCAAGTCTACATCATGTGAATAGAGGGGTCGAACATAATGAGACTTCATTTGATTACCAACCATCAAGCTATACCATTAACAAATGCGAGACAACCTACCGATAATGAAAGTAGTTATCAAGGCACCGAGTACATTCTACAAGTGTGAATAAGGGTGTTGCAGTCGAACACTTGAAGAATCCATCTATCAATAGACATTGATGTATTCCCAATTGTCGATGACAGGAGAACCTACCACTGATGACTATAAGACTATAGGTACTCATAGTACTCTAGGTCTCATTTCCAGAATAGATGAGCTGAAGTCGATGGAAAGAGACCCGCTGAAAGGAGAGAATTAGGGAATCTCTCATCAATCAACACAAGGTACAAAGAAATAGATTAATGATTAGGAGGATCTTGAACGAATAGGATGTTCATGAACCAATGACCATGTGTGTCTCTCATATGCACCAGATGCAAGTAGTGCACAAAAGAGACCTTATGAATAGCAGCCAATAAGAAAAACTACCGACAAAGGCGAGGAAACCACCAATAAGGCTAATAGCATCCAATACACTACATGAATCCCAATTTGTGAATAGATTTCTTTCCATCAAACACAAGGGAAACCCCCAAGATAGTGACCAATGAGGATATGTCAACTTCTAGGTTCAAGGTTACCTACCCATAATGAAAGTAAGACTAGGGTGCATGATAGGAATACAACTTCATGTGACTCTGAGATACACTGGTGGTATGGCTGACATGCAAAGTCAAGAGTTATGAGAAATGGTTGACACAGGCTTATAGAATTCCTTTTAACAAGAGAATGAGACATATGGATAACTCAAGCAACATAGACTTGATGATAAAACCTCGTGATGTAGGAGGCATCCCCAAAATCTCCATAGGGGCTGGAAGAATAACTAATCGGAGGAGTAAACTCTAAGTAACGAGCTTAGCTTCCTAAGGCCATGCTAAACCCAAAATTTAGATGACAGTGGACTCAAAATTTTTTGCTATGTTCAAAGGAGACATGACTACTGCCAATATGAGATAATATTCTTTTCCCGCCCATCTTTTTTGTTTTTTCATAGGCAAAGAAATGCTATGATAGAGGAGAGGAAACAAGTGTTGCAAGTAATTAAGTAGCTCCAAACATTGGAACATACCTATGCTCAATGGAAGGAAGTGCATGCAGGGCGTGGACACTCGGGGGGATGTTTCCTCTTAGGGAATAGGGTGTCAAGCTACAAAGGATATAAAAAGGCTCTGCTTGGCTAGTGATGCAAATTGTTGAGGCAAGAGGCTTATAATGAGAAAGTGGGAATCGACAATAGGATCAATACTGCAAGTAGGATGATGGAATGCGATTACAACTTAACTCCAAAGAATTTCCTTTTTCGTAGATTTAGTCCCCTAGGCCCGAAAAAGTATAAAATAATTCCCAAGAGAACTCTTCTAGCCAATGGTTACTAGAGTATTCCTTTTTCGTAAGTAGTATACTTGGTCCAAAAAAGGGTTAAATTTACACCAAATAGACATCCTTTGAAATCCATTTAATGAGTGTTAAAGAGACAAGTTCACTTGACAATCCTTTCATTTTTTAGAGAGTCGAAAAAGAGCTTAACCAAGGCTCGGGGGGAGTCCCATAGGTAACAATTAGAATGCTTGTGAGTAAGAATATGGGGTTCGAATGCAAAGTCATATCAAAACTATAAGGAACTTCTGGTCCTATGGAATAACTTTGAATGGGAACCAAATAGCACAAATGTTCTAACTAGGGACCCATGTTTGGTAAGCCTCTACAACTTAATAACGTCACTTGTAGAAGCAGTAGGAGGGTTCTGTGTCACTAATAAATGAGTTTGTACCTAGGGTGTATGGATCACAGTCATATGATGCTGCAAGAGTTAAAAATGGAGTGACAACCTATCGTATATGCCAGTGAAAGAATATACATGTCGAAGGCATGAACTAGCGGTATGACGTTGGAAACCACAAAAAATCCTAGACAAAACCACCAAAAACCAATTCTTTTGGCTACACTATTAGTCCACAAGGTAAAAAATTAGCACAAACTATATAAAGTGGGTAAAACATTTCTACTAATAGTAAAAATAGACCATTTTACCATACCATTTGAGTTTTTTCACCCACATAGTTCATTTTAGGACTTTTTCCCACGATCCTCAAGTGTTGATTGCAGGAGCTACGATCAATAGAATCAACAACAGTTTGGACCAAGTAAGTGACCATCCCCTCTAATTCAATTTCAATGGTTTAAATTTCAATTTTAGGCCCCATTTTTTGTGTATTAAGGGGCGTAATATGGAAATTAGTTCATACACGGGTGATAGTGCATCAGGTCGCATATACAACCACATATACATGGGAAAAGCAAAGTCTGCCCGCATATATGCAAACCTATAAACGATTGTTACCAGGTTAGCCCTCGTACAAGTCCGGGAACACATTTTTGAAAGGATTTAACTAAAAAAAAGGCTTTTCCTTTGCAGGATGATGATTCAATGGAGGGAGAGAGAGAATGAAGAGATAGATGCAGTAGTGGGAAGGGATGCAGGGGCCCAAAAAGATTTAAACATATGTGGCCTTTATAAATTTTGGGCTCTCAATGGAATGAGGGCTCAAGTGAGGTTACTCTAGTTTCTAGTAAACTAATTTAATCCAAAGACAGGGTCCTTCAACCTCGATGGGAAACCATTGAGGATTGAAGTGGATGACATATATTTCATCATAGGATTGTCTCACTGGGGCAAGGTAGTGAATCTCAAGGCCTGAGGGGTTGGGGGTGGTATGTATATGGAGGAGTACATTTCCACCCACTTTGTTGCAGACACATATAAAGTAGGGAGCCAACTCCCAATCAGGGTACTCAAGAACCTGAGTTTAAATATCATCGTTCTTGTACTTACACAAATTTTAGGGTCATCCTCATTGCACCATGCATTAAGGCCACTCATGTTTTATGCGGTGGAGTGTTTAAGACCCACTGGTTATGATTGGTGTACCTCACTGCTGGCTAACATGAAGAGCCAGTTGACAGATTGCAAACAAGGGAAAAAGAGAAATTTTAAATTTTCTTCCATTCTAGGTAGTTTTTTCTTTGAGTGGGTTCTAGGCTTGAGCCCTAGAGTAGAGATTACTCCACATGGATAGTGTGATCCAAACATGTCACGGTGGACCGATGTGATGAGGCGAATAAGAGGTGGTAGTGTGCCAACCCCCTACATTGATGAGTTTTTTTTCTAGTGGCACCGACAGGTTATAGCCATTAATGACTACTCTTACGACGAGATCAACTACAGAGGGGATCCAGACATGCCTTTTCCACTAGGTTCCGCCTACAATGATATTGGTAAGAAATGTTTTTGATATATTTCATTTTTTTTTGTTTTTCAATAAGAATAAAAAACACAAATATTTTTGTATGGTATCAAGTATTAACAATTTCTTTGTTACATAGATGTAGGTCCACGACGGCTAGAGGGGTTCGCATGACATCAACGAAGGAGCAAAGGATATGAGCACGTGGGAGGAGATGAAAAGAGAGTGTTGCATAATATGCATGGAAACTTGTCTCAATTGGCGCCCATGATTCCTATGGTTAAAGTGGAGGATCTTCCAGAGGCGATGCAGCGACAGGTGGTGGGTGTAACCAGTGCGTGGGTGCGACTCTTTCGGCGTCTTGCAAATGCGATAATGTGCTATCATGATACACATTCGACACCACATGCATAGATGCCATGGTCATATTATATACCGACCATATATGCATTTTGAGGGTGTGAGCCCCATTTGTACTATGACACCATGTTTTTTGAACTCCAAAGGATGAAATATAAAAATTTTGGTCTTCGGATTTACTTATATATGTTACAATGTGTATATGCATGAATGTGTTTTCTTTTCTTAGTTATGTGACAATTTACAATCTAAAATATGATTATCATGTGCATCACATACATGATTATAACTTCTAGTTATGTGATTATAAATAAGAAAATCATAGTATTGTTCCAAAATTCGTACCCATAGGAATCGTCGGAGTGGAGTAGGGTCTCACACATGGTAATTATTGTTTAACTGACATATGACTAACTGGGATTCTAGACGAACCTCTAAATACTGAACACCATGTGAAATGGAATTGCATAATAGTTCTATAATGACACTATACTCAACCACATTATTCGTTGATGGCTCTGGATGAACGCCACCTGAAGACACTAGTTAGCATTCGGGTGAGTAAATCACCCAAGCAACGGAAGCCATGTTCCGCATATGACGTCTGGAACCGTCTGTGAATCCTAGCTAAATTGAAGACTTCATTGACATCTGCCAACCAAGGGAAAACTTGATAAGCAAGACGATGACACAAAGGAAAAGATGTATATACACTAAGATACACTCGCATACAAAAGGTCACGCCCAAGATTTGAGGGCTTAAGTGTAATACCTTTTAAGGTAGAGCCCATTTATAGGCTCATACAACATATTCCCTTCATAATATTCCAATTCATAGGCTCCTTTCTCTAAGACACGTCGCACGATATAAGGACCGTGCCACATGAGGTTGAACTTTCCTAACCCCAACGGTTCTTTGGCTTGGTCATATAGGAAAACCAAGTCACCCTCATCGTACTGCCACAGATAGATAGACCTATCATATTGAACCTTCACATGTCATTTATTCACTTCGATAGTTGTAGAGGCATATTGACGCTGCTCATCGAGATGTTCTAGGTGTACAAGGCTTTCTTCAAGATTAGATGTGTGAGTTAGGAACTCAATTTCCAACTTGAGGGAACAAATTTTTCATTCAATCGGAAGAATAGACTCCACGCCATGTACTAACTAAAAAGGAGAAACAATGGTGGAAGTCTTTACCGAGGTTCGATATGCCCAAAGTACAGGGTAAAACATCAGATGCCAATCATATTTACTCTGGCTGAAATTGTTTTGCAAGATGGTCTTGAGAGATTTATTCACTGCCTCTACTTGTCCATTTTCCTGGGGATAGTAAGGGGAAGAGTGACCATGCTTAAACCCTATTTTTGATGATAACTCTTTCATCATTTCATTCTAAAAGTGGCTTCCATGATCAGTGACAATTTCTCTTTGGGATTCCGAACCGGGCTATAATTTGGTTGAATACAAAGAATATTTCAATATTACCATCATATTTAATGGTAGGCATGGCCTCTTCCCATTTAGTGAAGTAATCCATGTCCACAATGATATGTTGATGCCCCCCATCTGAAGCTAGGTTACAATCCATAAAATATACCCCCCACTTGGTGAAGGGACCGACAATGATGACTGGGTGAAGAAGGGTTGGCTATGGGCACATTTTCTGAGTGAACACCTAACAAGTGTGACACTTCTTGACTGCTTCAACACAATCTTTACAAATTGATGGCCAAAAATAACGAGATCACAATATTTTTTGGGTTTTCACAAGCCCGGATAAATGACCACCACAAGCCCCACTATGACAACCATTGAGAATAGACTTAGCCTCCTCGTGAGTCAATAAAATATGTAAAATATTATCTACTCCTCGAAGATACAAAGTGTCGCCGATGATAAGGTAGTTTTTATCTCGATGACGTATATGTCGTCGATCGTCTCTCGACAGATTCTAGGATAAATTCAAGGTTTGAACATAAATTAGAATGTCTCCATACCAGGGCTTCGAAGATGATATAAGGAATATATGTTCATTCACGAATGAATCGCCATGAAAAATGTCCTCATCTGGTCGATGGAAGTCCGATATCAACTGGGGAAAAAATTAGCGATTTCTTAGACTCCGCTAAAGCGAAATAGAGATCAAATTCTTGCAAAATAACAATCCACTTATTGTATTACCCCCCCATGATACACCTAGTGAGGAAATATTGAAATGGATTGATATCCACAACTACGGTAGTTTTTCAAAGTAATATTGATTCGGATTATTTTCGACACGAAATGAGAGCGGAGATATAATAAATAAATGCACAGAGATATCGCAGATATTTGATAATATAACATAAATGTATCAAATATGCATTCATAAACATAAATATATAGTAATACATTATTTATAATAATAAAATAAATGTAGAGAGACTATAAAAATATAGAGTGAAAGACTCGCTAGAATGGTGGCAGCTTATCTCTTAAAAGAGATGCGACGACTACTCGCATTCGCAAGAAGATGATTATAAGAGGCTCTGAAGGCCTTTTTACAATAAAAAGGAATGCCAAAATTCCTAGACATCCAAAAACCTAACACTAGGAGATGAAGCGCCAAAATTCATGTGGGCCCCGTTTGGGTAAGTTAGTACATCAACTTCTCGGGGTTGTAACTTTTGCATACAATCTATGTTTTAGGCGTATGATAGCTCGTTGGAAAGGTATCATCAAGGAGATTCATTTTGGGGCCTAAATAATTCCTTCGAATATCATTGAGAACCTCAATCTCGAAAAACCTTCATTTGGGCCCTTAAAATGGCCCCAGAAGTTAACAACTGCTAAAAATAGTAAATTGCCAAATTTGCCAGAAAACTGTTTTGAGCCAGTCGGAAAAGGTGGGTGGCCACTGATATCCACCTGGATCAAATCTATAATTTCATAATATTTGAACTGCATGTATGACGACCAAGGCTAATTTCTCTACGCGAGAGTATTTAAGTTCAGGACCGACTAGGTTTTGATTGATATAATAGAGATTGTGCTCTTGGAGCTCATCATCCTCCTGAACCAGAACCATACCAACCATCCCTTCAGAAATAGATATATAAATAAAATAGTCTCTACTGTAGTCTAGAGGCTTCAACAGAGGTGTTGATACCAAATCTTGCTTAAGATCATCGAAGGATTCATGGGCTCACTCATCCCATATAAATGAAGTATCCTTCTTCAAAATATGCATGAAACCCTTAGTTAAATTGGCATAGCTCACTATGAACTGATGCAAGAAATTATCCTTCCCCTATAAACCATGAAGTTGTCGAATGTTGCACAGGCGAGGCAATCGAAGTATTGCCTCCACCTTCATAGGATCTACCATGATCCCATGCTCAGAAACTAAGAATCCTAAAAGACGACCAGAAATAACGCAGAATATCCACTTGTGAGGGTTCAACCAGATGTGATAGTAAAAAAATATCTCAAATACTAATCGAAGGTGAGTACAGTGATCTACTCTCTTGCGAGAGTGAGAAGCAAGATCATCTAGGTAAGCTTTGAAAATATGTTTGAGATCATGAAAAGAGAAGGTCATGGCATGTTGGAAGGTTGCTCCAATGTTTTTAAAGCCGAAAGGCATTTCCCGGTATGAAAAAGTACCCCAAGGGAAAATAAACATCATTTGATATTGATCCTCGGGTTTGAATTGAATTTGATTATACCCTAAAAATCCGTCCATAAAATAAAATATTTCTCTTCCTATGCACTCATCAAGAATATGGTCATTGAAAGGAGTCGAGAAGTTGTCTTTAGGACAAACCTTGTTCAAGTCTCAAAAATCCATACATACGCGGATGGTTCCTTTTTTTTTATTCATGGGAATGGGGTTGGAAATCCATTCAGTCAAGGGAACTGTGTAGATGAAACTAACATTAAGTAGCTTCTCTACCTCTACCTTAATAGTAGGGGCCTTCATAGGATTAATAACTCTAAGATGTTGTCGAAAAAGTCTAGCATCTGGATAGGTCTTAGTCTCATGTTTGACAATGCTGGGGTCAATCCATAGCATTTCTTCGTACGAACACATGAATACATCACAAAATTCTTTGAAGAGATCGATGTAGATCTGAATTTTCTCAGGTGAACAATCCGCACCAATATATACATTCTCAATTTTTCCAGGAATTTGAGAGATGTCGATCGTGATGGTAGAAAAAATATTCACCATGTTTCCTTTGGCATAAATACCATGTGTATCTAATGGAACCATAACGTGACCGACCATATCACTCAAGGTATATCTAAAGTCATCTTGTTCGATCCTAACAAGCTCTAGGAGGAAATATGAGTGATGATGCATATTGTCCCAAAGCCTATCAGGACCATACATGGCCTTTAAGATGGTTTCATCAGAGGGTAAAGTATCTTCAAGGAAATCATGCGAACAATAAGATTGGATGGCCCATATGGGATATAGAACATGTTATTCCTTGTCCATCTGCAAGGAGAAAGGATCTGGGTCAGTAGTAGCATCAAGAATATAATGATATGCAATTTATGCCATTGATAGTGGAATTGCCATCCCAATGTGTGACTGACCTTCGTATGACATAGTCGAGGAAGGTAGGGTCCAAGGGTCATTGAAATACGGAGTAAAGAAAGGAACGGACCTCATCGACGATGAAGACTCACTGGAAATGGCATGAATGTGATGAATTGGTGCCACAAAATCAAAGCTACACATGAGAGAGGAATACATTATGACACCAACATCCTTATTTTCTTGCCAAGAATCATTGATCATAGGGACCAAAGGTCCAACTGATGCATTAGGACTAGCCTGCATAAAGGACAATTCATCAATCATCATTATTTTCCCTTCATGAGGAAAACATAAAGTGCGGAAAATAAACGACATGGCTGTTGTCATGGAATACATCCAATTACGCCCTAGTATTAAATTATAGTCGAGGGGTGCATCAACCACATCAACATCAACCTCCACTACCTTTCCACCTAACTGGATCGGAAAAATGGGAAGAATTACATGGGGTCGGAATGAATGCTCATCAAAAGTGGTCAACATAGTCATAGAATGGGATAGAGTTGGAGAGCCAATGGATTTCCAACAAGTTAGGGACATCACGCATGTTGCAACACCTTCATCAATTACAATGTGCTTGATGTTGATTTTCATGTATTCCACATGGATTTGAAAGGCCATGTGGTAAGGTAAGCGAGGCCTAATATCCGTGATGTCAAAATTAATAACCTTCGAGCCACAAAGGTCTAGAGATCCTAAAGCAGATAACAATGCGTTCCTCTGCGAAGGACACATATGGATCACCTCCAAAGCCGACATCGCACAAAGGGGTTTGACCCATATCTTCGATAATCAAACAGTTCTAGGAAGCTCTGGAATTAGGATTTTGGGCAGAGCGATTTACTACTCCTTTCAAAATACGAGGTAGAGGTTCCGAATTTTTGATCTTCAAGGGTCTTTCCGGAGGAGGAGGAGACTTTGGACCTAAAACAGTCTGTGAAGAACTGTAATCATGAGATAAAGTGGCTACATCAATATGATACTTGACCATATTGACACATATATGGCCACCTTCATGTGCCGAGGGGTTCTGACTCTCGCTCGTTGCATTTCTAGTGTTGGAGGTCCCCAAGGCCATGTGTGGATTATGTGGAAATGGATTTGTCAGCACAATGGGTGACTGCGATAAGAGCCTCAAGGCTTCCATGATTTTGGGGCATAGGTGGGTAAGTTGATCATTTTTACAAAGTTTACAAGGAAACTTCACCTTCCATTTTTCTTTCTTTCCCTCACCAACATTATTATTTGATCTATCATTGTTAGTGTTGTCCTTGGCTTTGTTATTATTTTTCCCACCCTTACGATTATTACCTCATCATTTCTTTCTATTCCCTCCTATTTTCTGGTTACCATTTGGGTTATCCGATGAATGTACATAATGCAAATCTGCCAACTAAGTGGGAGTGGAGGATGAAGCCGAAGCTTGTCCTACTATAGGTTGGCTTAGAGACAAACATTTCAACTAGTTCATCACCAAATATGTAGACTTAGCATTTGCAGAGCCTATGATGTTGTAGGAATGAGGCCCAAGATTTTGTCTAGGGTCATATTTTGACCGCGACGTGTAAGGAAGAATTTCATATAACATCCCATATTGAGCATATATGAGGTCTAATTCCTGGGATTTGAAAATAAATTCTTCCTCATATGTTACTCTAAATGTAGAGACATCCTTCAAAATATAAGGTAATAAGAACTTAAGGAACCACTCCAACAGAAACTCTGGATGAATGTAGGATTTGATCGATCTCTTTCGTCTATGCCACTCTTGGATATGGTCTGAGATATGCATGGATTTATCTTGGCGAAGGGCCGACAAAAGTTCTATGTTGACATCATAACGAACCGACAACTGGAAGTGGTTGAGGAACACCAAAACCATCTAATTAAAGTTTCCGTACATTCCCCTCGCTATCTCAATGTACCACTTCACGATGACCCCCATGAGGGTGTGTTGAAATAGCCTCAAACAAATAGAATCGTCATTAAGGGAGTTATATGAGCACCAAAGATGAAAATTAGTGACATGATCACCTAGATCCTCGCCAGTCTTGCCTTCAAATTTTGGAATGTCCGAAGGAATCTTGGTGGGGATGGGGGACAATAACGGACCGTGACGCATAGGGTCATTCATTAATTTTGACAAATCTGGCAGATTAAGCATGGCTAGAAAAGGGAGTCAAGGTTGCGGCGTCTGAGCCCATGCTCCCAGGAAATATTGGGACAGAGGGATTGCAGGCCATTCAGGGTTATGGTATATTCCATGGCCCTATCCGGTAGGATAATATCCTCCTCCAAGATGATTCATAAAAGTTTGTATGGTCACCATTCAAGTATAAGTTGTATAATGAGGGTTACATAAGTTGCCCCCAACTGAATGGGCTCTAGGATAGGGGTTTCCCATAGTGTGAAATTGACTCCCTCCATATGGAACTCTAGAGGATAGAGAGGGATTCACCATAATAAATTCATTTGTCAAAATCGACATGGAGTAAGGAGGGATAAAGGACGAAATATAGGAAGTAAATTGTGTGCCCGGTTGAACACTCCATCTAGGAGCATTGAGACTAGGATTAGGCTCAGAAGGAAACGGAGGCCAACCTCCAACTGTAGGATTCATTTTGGGAATATGGCCTCCACCAAACGAGAGAGGAGCATATGGAGGAGCCATGCCCCTAGGTCCAAAACTAGGATTAGCATTAGCCACTGGAATGGTGGATGGGATTTGTGATGTCATGTTGGGCATACCAAAAGAAAAGGGATTATAGACCGAAGGTATTGACTGAGAATTGTAACTTGGCATACCAAAAAGAGATCTGAAAGGATTCGTTCCTATGGGTTGAGTAGAAACCACATGTTGGGTAGCAGTAGAGGTGAGGATCTTCGTCATCCCAACCATTGAGGCTGAAGGAGTCTAAGGGAACCCACTAATCATAGAAGATATAGGAGTTGAGGGACTCATTATGACGTTTGGGTTTGAACCAATACTCATAATTGGATAATCACAAGTCCGAGAGGTGGAGATATGTGTACCATGTTTATTAATTTTATGCCTTTAGAAGACAATTTCAGTAAAGACTCAAGATGTGGTTGATCCGGATTATTTTTGGCACGAAATGAGAGCGGAGATATAATAAAGAAATGCACAGAGATATTGCGTATATACAATAATATAGCATAAATATATCATAGATGCAACCATAAACACAGAGATACAGTAATACAAAATTTCTATTAATGAAAGAAATATACAGAGACTGTAAAAATACAGAGTGAAAGACTCGCTAGAATGGTGGCAACTTATCTCTGAGAAGAGATGTGATGGCTACTCGCATTCGCAAGAAGATGGTTAAAATGAGGATCTCAAGGCCTTTTTACAATAAAAGGGAATTTCAAAAGTCTTAGAAATCCAAAAACCTAACCCCAGGAGATGAAGCGCCAAAAGTCATGTGGGCCCCATTTGGGTAAGTTAGTACATCAACTTCCTGGGGTCGTAACTTTTGCATACGATCTCTGTTTTAGGCGTATGATAGCTCGTTGGAAAGGTATCGTCGAGGATATTCATTTTGGGGGCTCAATAATGCCTTCATATATCATTGAGAACCTTTATCTCGAAAAACCTTCATTTATGCCCTCAAAATGGCCTCAGAAGTTAAAACCTGCTAAAAATAGTAAATTGCCAAAATTGGCAGAAAACTGTTTTGAGCCAGTTGACAAAGGTGGGTGGTCACCGATATACACCTAGATCAATGATGGTAACTTCAAAAAATGATGATACTTGCGAGGAATTTGGTCTTGCTCCATGATGGCTCAAGACTCGAGATATAAAACCAAATCCTAGGGCCAACTAATAATCAAAGAGCACACCAAAATAAAGAAAAATGGCCAATGCGCAAAAACATGATATAATGGATAAAAAGGGGCCTCCCTAACTAGAGTAGGTATGTCTCACCCAAGAGGGTCCTGAGAGTCCCTTCAAAATATTGGAGGTATCATAATCAGTTATAAGGGCCCTCGTGGGCTTAACAACATAGTCAGTCAGATCCCCCTGGAGAGGTAATCCTCCATAAAGGATGTGTGATGTCCGACCCTTATATGACTCAAGGTACCTGCATAATAACCCTTTGAAGTAACCTATGTGGCTACTTATGTCAAACAACTAGAGTCACCATAATATAACCAATGCGCATGCGAACATTCGTAAGTCCAGTCCATCGTATGAGCAGGGTAATAAAGCCCGAAATATTGAAAGCACCACCTCTCACCGAGGTAAAGATACTAGAAAGACCCCCAAATACGAATAAAACCCTAAAAATATCTTTGACGCTAAGAAGGTATTAGAGGGATATCTCTGCAACCAACTTCACATGACTTCGTGCTTAACTCTGATGTGAGAGGAGCCTCCCGACGTCATTAATTACACAATGGGTTTCACCACTCCCTGGTCAGACACATATGTTTAGTTTAATACCCTTAGAGACGTTTACTCACAAAATCCTATTCCAATGCCTTATGTCCTATACTTGTTTGTGTATCCTGAAAAATAAAATCGTTTCTAATCAATTTTAATGAATCACTGTTAATTTTAATGGCTTCTTCTTACTCAAGAGGTGTGGTCGTGAAATTAATGGTATTATGAATCAGCATATAAAATAAGCAGATATAAAAACACTGCTAAGCGCTAGTCTTGAATTTCAAAGAGATGGTATACTTCTAAATGCAACTTTTCCAATGCAATCTTTACAATTTCAATGAAATGCAAGCTCTCCACATGTGTCAAAATCAATGAAAAGTAATCAAAAGAGAAAATTCCATAATTCAAAATGAGAAAATGTTTTTGTATTTTCGATATAAAGAAAAGAAAATGAAAGGACTGAATAACAACTTCACATGTAGACCCTACTGCCAGCAAAAAGAGACAAGCCAAGAAAGATACTAAGAAGAAAACACTTAGACCAATGTGAAAGGACAACCAATGAAAAGGATGATAAGAAAGAATACCGCCCAAAAATTCAACAACAATAAGGCTTCCTGTCACTCTATAAGCACCTAATAGGTAGGACAGAGACCCAAGAAGACTCAACAACCAACTAAACTCACCCAACAAACACCAAACTCAACCATCAAGACTAAAGAGCTGATGTTTGCAATTGTTTGAGAAAAACTCTCATATGTATGCACCCTAAAGAAGGACAACTTGCATATGTACATGTCTGTCAAGGGAAAAATCATGTATATCTAGTAAAATAATGCCAGGAAAAGGGTTAATCCAAGAAAATTAGATGCAAATTAAAAACAGGTTATCAAGCAATCAAGCGACAAGGAAACTTAGGCTAACAGAGAGCAAATCAAGGAGAAAAACACTCCAAACCACAAAAAAGAAGATCAATCCCAAATATGGTCACCATTTCTGTTATGAGGAAAATCTCTCTATGGCATGGGGTAAACCACAATAGATGAAATGACACGCAAAAAATGCTAACAAGACAAGGCCAAGAGCCTACCTCGTCCAGAAGTTCGATGAAGACCACCATTAAGCACACAACTCAAAGATTTATATCTGCAACTTGCCCTCAACAACCAAAATACACAAGCATATGGTGATAATATATAATGTTATCATATAGATTAGCAAAATCCATTAACATACATGAAAAATACGCCCATGGAATAATAAGTCATATATTTGCAAGATATCAATTGGACGAGAAAATAATATTTCTATTAAAATAATTAACATAAGTATATAGGTGACAAACTTTTGTAACAACACATATCAGAACTGAGAAACTAAGTCCCTCCAGTTGGGCCTCCACCACTTCAATCCTCCACCAAAGGAAAGCTCATATAAAGGAGACAATGAGGTTCTCCATCACAAAGAACGAAGAACTTTGGCACTGAACAAGGGGTTCAGACTTTCAAGGACAAAGGGATGAAGACTCAATATGAAGTGAAATTTCTCTAGAGTGTCTTTGTTCTCAAAGTTGAATTGTCCAATCTCCTCAAGGATTGTATATGGCTCAATTTATAGCCTTCAAATGGAATTGAAGGGTCGATTCAGAGTGTTTTTAGTATATGGAAGGTCAAGGATCATGGATCTCGTGACATGGCATGGAAACCTGACATAATTTTTAATTTTGAGCACCAAACCCGATGTATGCGGGCTGTAGTGGAGCAATCTACGTATACGCTTGTTGTCTAACTGATAGGGTGTGCATGTGTGGGAAAATGTGTTTTTTTGGTTCAGGAAGATACAAAAGGGGACTTCAAGTTTGCATTGGGAAATGGAAAGGCCATCTACTCAAGTTGCATGTGGTGAGACAAAATTTGTTGTAACATGTACATATGCACAAATATACAAATGCACACCCATATGCACTAAGAATTCATGGTTAGCATGCCTATTAATGCATATGCATTCTAACTTCATTGTATGCATCATGCAATCTTATTTATTTGCTTACATTGTAGTTGGTTGTCCTTGAATTCCTTCAGATCCTTGTTGCCTTGTGTGCTCCCATTATACTCATATGCACTATTGTTCCATCATATGAACACTTTGCAACCGAGTTCCACTTGTCCATTATGCAATCCTATTGATGTGTTCCATTTGAAACAAATTCTCTTAGGTAGTCATATCCAAAATTTACCTTTATGAAACATTCCAACACCTTGGAATGAGGTAGCTCAGAACATTCCATCACTCTAATACCAAAACATTCTTGAATCAAATACTATTACTGCTAGTTGTCCATTAGATTACTTCATTTATCATTTCCTTGTGAAACCATACCTTTCACACTCAATACCATCCAATGGAAGTCTATTTTCATTCAGTGACACTTTTCAAGTGAAAGAGAATTTATTATTCTATCTCCAATTTCTCTGCATTGGCATCCTACTTCCATTGTGAACTCTGATATGAGAAGTGGATTTCTTTCTCTGAGTACTTTTAGACAAGTAGCTAAGTCATAGCTAGAAAATCCTTCATAGGCACTCATGTGCTTGGCACATAGATATGATCCACACATCACCTCTTAAATTCTTTGTTCTCTTTCACATCAATCTTACAACTATCTACACATTTCTACCTTCAAGGCTATGGAGTCTTACTTTTCCTTTATATGACCATTAATGACATTAATCACCTGTTCGCTTCATGTCCTGTGTGAGGATTCTTTCTTTTTTACTTTCAATTCATTCAGATTCTGTAGTTGTTGACTAATACTTTTGTTCCACTCTTCTTGAGTCCATTATCCACTTTTCATTACTTGCCTTGTAGCTCTTTGTTTCCTCAACCAACTTCTACAAGCTTTGCCATGCTTCCATCACTCTAATATATGATCCTAGTCTTGAATTGATCTGATTATACCTCTAATTCTGCCAAATCTTCAAGCAACCATTTTGTTAGAATTATACATATTATAGAAATTTGTCAATTAATGCTACATGTCTTATTTATGCTCAATTTATGAATATTTATATCACAATTATCCAAATTATAATAATTCAAGTTTATTCTCCTCTAAATAATATTTCCAAAACCTATACTCATGCCTCGATCCAATCTCTGAGATGAAAGTTATGGCTTCCTGAAAAAACCACTTTCACCCCATTTGTGCATTCTCCATTGGTGTAATTTTATTAAAATGCCAACCTCAGTCAATTGCAGAAGAAAATATGTCAGGAATTAGAGAAACTTTTGTATGAGGAATAGATAATAATATTTACAAGGAATTCATAACCACTCTCATATTTTCAATCAGATGCTTCAGTAAAAAACTGTAGCAATATGGAAATGACAACTTTGTCCTTTTTCACCCCTTTTTCCAAACTTCAATTTTTTAGCAAATTGGCTATCTCTCAATCTACGCACTTCTAGAAAATTTTCACTATACCAAAGTTTTTTGTATTGATGAGTAAATAAAATGTGGATTAAACAAAATATTTCAGTTTTGTGATCTGGGGTCACTTTTTCTCCTCCGAAAATCTCAAAAATCCCCAAAACGTGGCCCGAAATAGTGGATTTTGGCCTATTCCAGTATCCCCATTTTCCCCTTAGGATTTATTCAGTTCCCTATTGGTTTATTTTCACGTCTATTTTATGGAAACTCTTAATGAATTTCAACTTGATCTAGACCTCTGCAAATGACCTGGACCTAGATCTTTAAAAACCCCTATTTTTCATATTTTGACAAATCCAAGTAGAATTGGACAATGACCTTGTCTGGAACTCTTGTAGGTATAATTTATATAGAAAAAAACCCATAAGTTTCATCTAAATCCAACTTAATATTCTCCAGTTATGGTCAAAATATGAAAATGACTCCAGACTTAGTTTTTTATTTATTTTGAAAATGTGGAACAATTTAAGTGCGATTTGCATTGTCGATCTCAAATCAAAAGCATTATGGACCATTGGTATTCTTTCTATTTGAAATTAGAAATCGAAGATTGGTGATTTCCTTTGCGAACCAAACCTTCCCAATGATCTCCCCAACGCCCGATCACCGACCGTAGACTATTTTTCTTTGCAAACCAAAATTCGCCCATGAATCCCGTCGATGCTCGATCATCTACCATCGACTATTGGTCATATCCCCCAACAAACCAATATTGTTTAAAAATCTTTCCGAACCCCGACCATCTCTTCGTTGACATGGAAACTATGTTGATGTGGCATGACACGTGGATGATGACCTAGCATGACATGTCATCCTAAGGTCTCAATCGGGCTGACGTGGAATGATAGGTGGATGATGACATGGCATGACATGTCACCACCTTCATTTCCTTCATTAACCATCGACAATGTCTCTTGGAAGAAATCGAACTTCACACTAAATCTGTCGATGCCCGATCATCAACCATCGACGATTGAAGGTATCTCTTGGAGGACTTCAACACTTTGCCAAAAATATTCGATCCTTGACCATTTCTTGTCGACGAACAAAGATTTCTCCTAGCGAACTTCAACACTTCGCCAAAACTTGTCAATCCTCGACCATCGATTGTCGATGATCAGAGGTCTCTCCTGGTGAACTTCAACACTTCACCAAAACTTTTTGATTGCTGACCATCAACTGTCACTGATCTCAGATGTCAAATGGTTGAAATTAAACACTTATCTAAACTCGCCGATCCCCGATCTGTCGGCTTTCGGTGATCGAATGTTTCTGTTGATGAAAATTCAACACTTGGCAATTTTCAGCCAAAACCTAGGTGAATCTGGGTCATTGATCTCCCACTCAAATTGATCTCGACCATTGATTTCCTTTGACTTCCAAATGGATGAAAATGACAACGGACCATTGATATTCCTCATTTTCCAAACCATCGAAATGAACCTCATCCGTCGATTTGGTAACTTTGTCAAAATTCAAAACTTTATCAAATTTTAAATTTATGAGGAGGAATCTAGGCCATTGATCTCGAGATTGAATACGATCTCAGCCATCGATTCTATGAAATATTCTCCTCGCTAAAATGACCATTTAAATATGAATTTTTCGAGCTTCAAGGTCGAATTCGGCTCTGCAACTCTACAGATCGAATCTGTTAAAATTCTTAGACAATCCATATTATTTAAAACTTGAATCTACCCACGAATTCAAGGATCTTTCTCTCTAATATTTCCATTTCCCCCAATTTCGCTCAGATCAAAGTATTCCACAACTAATTTCTCATTTTCTCACTTGTTCTGGCTCATACTAGTTTGGTGTTTCAACCAGAAGCTCTGATACCAATATGTAACATACCCAACCACCTACAGGCTGGCCAAGCTACTCCAAAACTCACTTCAATACTGATCTCGAATTCTGATACTAATTAATTCAAAAATAAGCATGAAAGAATGCAATAACCACACATGCAATAATCAATATTCATGTTAAACCATCTGAAAAGAACAACGTTCCATGCACAACAAATAAACTAGCAAGCAAGAACATTGTAAATAAGAATCACAAAGATAATACTAATACACATCGAAATATAAATATACATAAAAAAAGAGAGCACTTATCTTTTATTAAACCATCACCAACTGGCTGTAGACCAAGGACATTCCTCCCAACCATAGACACTGTTGTTCCAATTCTTAACAGTAGGTCACCCCCGAGCCAAGTCTATGAATCCACAAGGATGAGTCCTAGGCCAAATATAAAACACACAGAAGTTGTCTAATTAGCTCTCAGGTTTTCCCAACCACACCGAAATCCTAATTTCCATCTCTCTTCCCCCTTTATCCTGCATAACCCAAAGAAATGAACCCTTTTCTCTTCGATGCAGTCCCTCAGACTGTTCCATTTCTCTCCAGGGATCCAATGCTACTGGTAAGGAAATCTCGATGTTGTAAAATCCAAGGATTTTCAGCTGTTATAGTTCTTTGAGAACTACCATCAATCTCATGCACACATGCATCCATTCCCACCTGGAATGATTAGTAATTCCTCACAACAATCTCACAATGGCTCTCCTCTTCCTTCCATTCGTTTCCATGCTCATCCCAAGAGCACACGAATTAAAAAGAGTGAAATGAGGAATTATCAAAATGAAATGATTAACCAAGAACAATCCCCAAACAACCCACATGCATGGTTTATATAATTACAAGAACCAAGAACCACATGGCCTTCCTAAGAATCTCATGTAACAACTTTTCTCAATTAAAACCAAAATGGGTAAATAAAATACAATAAAAGGACTTAGCCCCTTTATCCCCCTCTCTCTTGGAATCATTGCCCCCTATCTCTTTTGTCCTTGTTTGTCTTGCAGCCAATGATGTATTTTATTAATATATGTATATAAATGTATTACATTTCTAAGCACTCCAACACCTTTCCAACTTTACCGGCTCACCAGCCTAAGTCACATTTACATAATACATTCTAGTTCATAGGGATTAAAACATGGGTGTTACATTCTAATTCATAGGGATTAAAACAAGGGTGTTACTACTTTGTTCTATTTCTATTCAACAAGTAGATTGTGTGGAAGAAGGAATGATATAATGATAGCAAGACCATAAAGCATGGAAATTAATTCAATTACTACAATAGGACCCTAGTGCATCTGATACATTTGTGTAGAATAATGATTCACTTTTGTATAACGATTGCCTATATATATGTAAGAATTTCCAACTCAAGAAGAAGGTCCTTTGGGAACTACACACTTCTCCTATATGGGACATTGAGGATTTTTGAAAAATTACCACAAGATCAAGAATTAATTTTTCTAAGAAGGTCTTAAAACTGATATTCAAAAGTTTGTGGTAGAATGTTTGGTTTTCCAACAAAACAAAGTGGAGATAGTTAAGATCTTGGCTCTTCTAGAATCATTAGTTCTTACCAAGCCAACATGGGGGGAGGTCTCAATATATTTATCATAGGTCTACCAAAGTCAGAAGTGAATATTTCCATCATGGTGGTGGTGAATAGAATCACAAAGTACACCAAATTTTGTGCACTTTCACACCCTTTAAAATAAAGTACAATAACCACAACATTTATGGAAATATTTCAAAAGATATGAAAGCTCAAAGATTATTGTGAGCGATAAATATCCAATTTTCACTGGCAATTTTTGGACTGAATTGTTTCCTTGTGTGGGTACTCAACTAGCTCACATCTCCTCTTATAATCCTCAATCTGATGGGAAAACTGAGATTGTGAACAAATGTCTAGAAGGTTATCTTTATTTCTTTGCATCGGATAAACAATCACAAATGGTTAGCTTTGGTAGAATGGTGGTATACCACTTCCATCCATACATCATCCAAAATGTTCCCATTTATGGCACTTTATAGGTATTATCCTCCATTTATCACATCTTCCTTGAAAGGGAAAACTAAGGTTCAAGTAGTGAAGGATCACATCAAGCACCAAAAGGAGGTTCTAAAACTATTGAATGACAACTTGGTGATATCACAATATAGGATATTGAAGGACGACTCGGTGATATCAAAAAATAGGATAAAGAAACAAGAAGATCAACATCATAGTGAAAGGCACTCTTGAGTTGAGGAATGGGTATTTATGAGGCTATAACCATATGGCCCTCATGTCAGTGTTTCATGGAAACCTACATAGGAGATCTAGCTAAAACATACACAAACAAAACTTATCAAGAAAAGGAAGAGAGATACACAATGACGAATGAGAATCAATGTATATTACCATATTATCATATTATCAATGAGTGAGTGATCTTCACTCATATAGGCAATGACATCCTATAATTAGGAATTCATGCATAATAGTGATGGTCTAAGATTAGAAAGTATAAAATAGAACTAGTTAGTTAACTCCCACTGAACTAGTGTTACTCCCACTGAACTAGTGTGCCGAAAATAGAAATTTCTCCAACACCCCCCCCCCTGAACATCACTATGGAGTAAAACATGAATCCTAGCTACTAGGCCATATTAGGTACTCATGTACACTGTAAATAATGAACACTTAATAAAAGTGAGGAAAGAGGAAAACCACATGGGAACAAACCCCCCCCTTAAAAGACAATATATCAAAAGAAGAAAATGACAGCTGCTAGGAAACTGTGTTCTTCACTACAAGACGATCCCACAAAGTCCGAAACTTATGCTCACTGAAATTCTTCATGAATATGTAGAAATATTTATGGATCTGATGAAGTCCTTTGGAAACCTGTCTAGCCTTGTACCTCTTGATCTTGTGGACCCATCTGCACCTGAAAATGTTCCTTTCTGGTGGAAGTGGAACCAGATGCGAAGTTTGATTCTTTAGGAGTGAGTCATACTCCTTTTGCATGGCTTATTTCCATAATGGATTTCCCACAACCTTATTGTAGTTCTACAAATCAGTGGATTGAACCATATAGAAATTCATGGGCATCGCGGGTTCTGAAGCTGAAAGTACATGAGAAGGATCCTCATGCTGAGATCGAGTCCTCCTTGAATCCAATGGATTCCCTGCAAGTTTGTCTACTTCCTAAAGTGTGGTTTGTTCCTTCTTGGGCATATGTTGAAGCTTCGACGTTGGCTTCTTATCTGGCTATACTACCTACTTATTTCCATGTGCAGAATCTGAGTGTATGGAATCATCTCTGATGTCTGACACTGATGGAAGCACAAGAGTATATGCATGTTGCACTGGAGGTGCATGCAAATTACTCTCCTTATGTGTAAGTAGAATAGAGGAGTCATTGTTAGAAAACTTAGTGAATTTATACAACCTTGACTTGTGATCCACCTCACCAATTGCAATAATTGAATTGTCATGCATGTTAATTACTGAAACTGAATCTAATGTAAATTCATCTTTTTTACCTTTCTAAGTGATCTGATAAACTGATAGCAGATTCATATAAAGATTTGGAACATGTATAACATTCTCAAAACTTCCATTGTGGATTTCCACTATCCCTTCTCCTGCTACTAGTACTAGAGTATCACTCCCCATGAGAATAGGGGTCTTGAGCATGGACTCAATGAAGATAAAACTTCCTCTTTCGTTGCCATATGATGAGATGCACCAGAATCTATAATCCATGAATCAGATGAGGAATTAATTGTAACCAGAGCATGATGATTACCTTTCTTAGGAGCAATATCTTCTTCCTTATTCTTTTTGACTCCCTTTGGAATGAAGTTTCCAAGGTTGTTCTGCTGAAGTGTATGTGCCATAAGATCGATCTATTTCTTCATGCATGTGGATTCTTCATGATTCGATTTATTGTAGCAAGTGCACTTCTTTCCCTTCTTATTCTTCTTGGAATCTGAAGAGTCTTTGGAACCTGATGAATCATTAAAGGGTTTGGAATATCCCTCCTTCCCGTTTTGTTTAGATGACCCTTTTCCATCATGCATGGTGAGTGCATGTGCTTTGGGATATTTCATGAGGCCCATCTATATGCATTTTTTTTTCTCTTGTGTAAGAGACTCAATGAACTGAGCCAACATAGGCATTGTTGGCACAAGGCCAGACCCAGGGTTCAACGCTACAAGAGCACACCAACAAATCCCTAACAACTGGCCCTTTCGGCAACACCTGTGAAGCAGATGAAGTCTCACCTGAGGTAGAGGAAGGGGTGGTTGCATGACTCAAACATCTGAAACCTTAGTTGGGACACAGATCTATGATTATATCACTTATAGAGCACTTAGCATTGATTATCCATCAATATCTAGTCCTTATTATACTTCGTAGATAGCACATAGCATCGTAGTAGTCACTTAGATCTAAGGTAACTAAGAACTTAGCAACAATAAATAGGTCAGACTCAGTAGTTCAAAAATAATTATCTTCATACACATTAGATATACTATGTATACCTATCTAATAAGCACAAAGCATAAATATATCCTATCTAAATATATCAAAGCACTTATCAAAAGCAGAGATAAGCACAACAAGTCAAGGCACAAAGCATAACACATAGATTTACTTGGTTCACCCCCACCCTGGGGATACATCCACCAAATATTTTTCTATATTATCGTCGACCAATTGGTTACAAGCACAAAGCTATGGAAACCCTTACTTTGCACATGACAGAAGATCTGCACAACCCGCTAGATCCTTCTTCCTTGCCTTTCAGCACAAAGCCTTCTATATCTTCACACAGGGACTTGCACTAAGCTCTGCAAGTCTATACATAATGCACAAAGATATCAATCACACAGATCCCTTCTTGGCACTTAGCCTATATCACATAGATACTGTTATCACCATATAATTCCCAGCTGGTGTTTGAGTTTTGAAAATTCTATGCCGGATTAAATCACCGCAGAGCTGTGATAAATTTAGAGGACCCATCTATGTCTAGCGGAGTTTGGACGAAATAGCGGAGATATGAAGAATAAATCTCAACCGACTATCGATATCAATGGTGGCCCAGATCAACGGCCAAGAGATGCGTCGGAAATACAACTAGAACAAATATTAAGTGATCAAGGGCGGGCCGTGGAAAGCCATCACGATTTTTTGCGGGACGTGTGGCACCCTTAGAAGTATATCAGAAAGGAGGGATGTCTGACCAAAACCACATTTTTTCAACCTTCGATTTCAAATTCATCGGGTAAGATGCTGACCATAGATCTTGAAACGACCTGGATCAATGACCAAGGTATAATTCAATGATCGAAGTAGCACGAGAATTAGCCGACAAGGGGAAGACCGAGGAAAACTGCCCTAGCTTAAATCATGGACATGCGGCGTTCTCTGAGACACATCGAGGCTAAGGGTGGTTCATCTAAAAACACTTTTCTCCAAACTCTGATGGTAATAAACGCCTATAAAAGGAGGGACCCCGAGCATTATTCTATGAGTATTTGAAGCAGTCGAATGTTTGGAGATTTGGCGCAAAGCTTCCATCCAAATTTCAAAATTCACGACTGAACCAGATCATTTTTCTTGTCGCTTATGAGGTATTCTTCACGATGGTTGCCAATCCTATTGTTTTATCTGTGAGTGAACTAGATACTCCCTCCAGGGAAGATGCCCTAATTGATAGAGATTCTAATGTTTTCAACACAGTGACAACGATCTCACCCGTTTCTATGTCCAAAGTGAATTTGTTGAACAATGTCGGATCCCACATATCCTTTCTTGAAGTGGCTCAAGCCTCTTTTTCCCCTTATGTTGTAGAAACAATTTTCCCATTCCCTGAATTTGTGAACTGACGTACTGAGAGATATTCCCAGGGCGAAAGAGTCATCCTAAACAAATTAGGGTCAGAAGTCCCGTGTAAAGTAGATGGTCCCTTGCTTCGACGTGCCTTAAATGTAACAGACACCTCCCCTGTGGTGTCAGAACCCTTTGAGGAACAAAGAATGATTATGATTTATAGGGAATGCTTACCTGAGGTAAAAACCCTATTTTTGCAAACCATAGTCAAACCTGAACATCATTAAGAAATTCTATCCCTGCCTTCCAATCTAAGCGTCATGATTGTCGAAGTCCAGTGGGCTTTCTCTCTGCTGAGTCAAATTCTTGGTCTAGATAATGACAAGTTTGTGGTAGAGGTTGTTATCACTCCAAGAAACCCTTTGTGGTTGCAGACCAAAGGTGCTTGGTAACTTAAGAAATGGATGTTTTTGTATTTTGTAAATGTGGATCAATGGGATAACTCAATTCAGCTTATGGCATTCAAACATCAAAATGATAAACAAATAGACAGTGCTCTCAAAGATTAATTAATCAGTAGATAACTTTTAGATGGGTGAAGAACATATTGTAGCTAAACCAGTACAATGTAGGGTCTAAGAGACAATCAAGAAATCTATTATCAGGCTATGAGCTAAACAATGGGATAACAACCATTCAAAGCTTGACAACACAGATAATAGTGCAGAAAGAAAAATGGAAAGATGACATCAAAATTGAAAGGAACCTGTGATCTGTATTAGCATAAAAAAGTCTGAGTACAATAGCAGATTACTCTATCCAAAATCAAACCCTAGTTTGATATCAAAGACAGGCATTTATAGCCCTTACAAACGGTTGTACAGATCCTAAAAACATGGATCTGTATTTAATAAAAACAGTCCTATTCTATTTAAACAACTTTGAAATTAAAGTCTTCAACAACTAGACTAAGCAGTCGACCTGTCTTCAGTATTCAAAATAGCCATCTGCCTCCTTCAGCTTCTTAGCATCTGCAATGTTGTGAAATAGTAGGACACCTGTATGTGACTGTTTAATTTCCCAATATTTATGGTCGAGTTTTTAGGAAATGGTTTTAAATGTGTAACCAAAAATCCCTCGAATCCCTGATGTTGAACTTCTTGCATGCATTTTGATAGTCCATTGATACACTGGCATATCTTCAAAACCTGTTTGAAATGAACTATTGTATTTTCGGCCTCAAAAATTGCTTTCCCAGCTTTCAACAGTGCAACCGTTTGAGTTTTTCACGGGTTAGCTGTTGAAAGTTGTCGCTTTCCACAGCTAACGGGTAATAGAATAGTAGCCTGGCGCTGTTGAAAGTCCCGATAGTGCACAAAAAGAGTCTTCACCTTCAAAATTGATTTCAAACCAAAATCAGTGGGCATCCGATTTCTCACCTTGCATATTGACGGCAACTTGAGCAAGAACCTTCAGGTCTGGGTGAGGTCTTTGCCTCAATTTTTGTTTCAACCCCCTGATCTGCTTTTTGAGGCACTTGGTACGACACCGCAGGCTGTTGTAGTCTTTGGCGAGATTTGTATTCCTCTTCTTCTCTCTGACACTCTCCTTAGCCAAATGTTCAAACATAACATTTGTCTTGGCAAAGTTATCTGATAACTTCTTATACCTGTCTTTAATCACCCACTCCAAGACCTCTTGCTGGGCAATTACCTCCTTGAGATGTTTGATTTTCTAAGACTTATTTGATCTAGGGTTTTTTGATGATTCTCCCTGTTCTGTTTGATTGAAATTTTCATAGTTCTGTGCACACTCAGCTGATTGCTCAGAACTCTTGATGACAGGGCATTGGTCTTGCTGCTCAGATTCTAAATCTGAATAAGGAAAATTAAGGATGTTCTTCCCTGTACTCTGTTGTGTAGGATGTCCTGAATTTTGCTGTGTAGTTTTCTCTGTAGTCTGCTCGAAGTTCAACTTTCTCTTCAACCTATGAGGCTTCAGTCCGGATATCCTATCCTCTAAAGGTCCTGGTAAATCCCTTATTCTTCTTGAGCTACTCTAAGGAGAGGATTGCTTCTTTGCACCTGCCATCTGTTCATTTGCAGTCTGATTCTGGGTTTCAAAACCTTCCCAGAACAGGAAGTGCTCCCAGCTCCTCTCCTGTTGTTTCAATTCTTGCAGGATGATCAATTTTATGAGGCCAA
>ML814740.1:0-14899 GCA_009831015.1 Picea engelmannii | reverse complement strand
GCCTCTGTCAACTGCTTGCTTGCCACTTTCACCAGCGCGCGATTCTGTGAGAAAATCCCTGTTAGCTGCGGAAAGTATGTACTTTCCACAGCGCACCATTAGTTAAAAAACACTCCTTAGCTGTTGAAAGTGGACCATTTCCATGGCGCGCCATATTAATTGAAACCGCTCCTTAGCTGTTTAAAGCATGTACTTTCCACAGTGCGCCACCCGCGAACTGATTGTCAGACCTTTTGAGATTCATCACTTTCAACAGCGCATCAACTGATGAAAAGAGCTCCTTAGTTGTTGAAAGTGGACACTTTCCACAACGCACAATGAACTTTTGGACACACGTTAGCTGTGGAAAGTAAAAATGACAATTTTGAAAAGAAGACTTTTACGGGTCAAATTATTTTCTAAGACAAACCAAAATCTAAAATTTTCTCAGCTATAAAAACTCAAAAGTAACTTGAGGATGCTACCAATAACCATGATATCCACTACAAAACTTCAACCGAAAGGACGGTTTCATTTTGGGAGTTAACAGAGGTTATGTTAGGAATCCTGTTAATTTTCTTCCTGTCTGGGAAATTAGTCTATGTCAGTTTTGATGAATTTATTGTGGAGAACATACATCAACAACTGGTTAATTTAAGCTCATTGAGACATTTTAGATACTACTCTCATCTATTGAGAATGTTTCTGGGATATAACAATACCGAGCTTCCTGAAGCTGCATTTATTTTGACCGAGTGTAAAAAGATCACCATGCTCATCTTCATCAACAAAATCATGTCCAGAATATATAGTCTCATTTTCAGTTAAGATTTTCCAAGAGTCTTGGAAGAGATGAAAAGTTTGTTGCAACCGAGTCTGGAGAATGCTATGGGAGACTGGATGTTTTTCACTCAGTCCACTGTGATTTGGGTGTACGAATGCCAATAAGGACCTCACCTTTTACCAATTTTCTTGACTCCTAGGATATTTACATTGGAATTTATAATACAGAGGATCATCTCAGAGACTAAACACTTCCTCAAATCTCACAAGGCTTCAAATCTGAAATTCTCGTTCATGGTAGGTCCTTTTGTGGTGAAGAGAAAGTCTTTTTTGCCTCAAATTCAGTCTAAACTCAATGAATTTGGGTTCACACAGCTGTAAGGAAGAAGATACTATCCACATCAGGTTATATCAAAGAGAAGATTGGCAAGCAGACAAGGCCCTTATGAACACAAGCACGTTGAAGAACTAGATAAATTGGCCAATCTAGAGACCTGCACATAAATGGAGGTCATCACACTGCATGAAAAAGCAAAGCAGACAGAGACTACTTCCCAACAAAGCTCAGCACAAAAACCCTCACCCAGGTTGATTATCAAGGCTCCTAAAATGAGCATCTTCAATAAGAGAAGTAGTTCAGAATCCCTAGGGGCTAGCGGCCAACAAGACACCCTCAAGAAAATAAGAGCCACAACACCTTTTCCAATTATTGACTTGGAAGAAGAAGAACGGAAAGGAAATACGTGCATGGAGATGGTAGACACTAAGGTCTAGAACGAAGAGATCAATCTCGAAGACAAACCACAAAACAAAGGCAACATGAAGGTTTTTAGCAGCAGGAAACACATATTTGGCCAGACTCCTGGGACGGTTTATCAATATATGGAAGACTTGATACATCAGTATGCAGTGAAAGGGAGTATGGCCAATAGCGAGATAAAGGAGCTTTTGCCCAAAGTGGAAGGGACATCTCAATGCAAAGCTCACCTACTCTCAGTCAGAGATGTCAAGAAAAAGAAATTCAACATTGCAGTGGCTGATAATGGTAAGGTATCTAAGTTCAAGGTACACTATGAGAAAATCGACACTCCTGACAAAGTGAAATTCCACAGAAATGTCAGTGATATTTTGTACACGGATTACCTAAAATTAGCTCTAAAAGTTGCAAGGTTGACAACACATGTTTTGAAACTAGATGGATAACTGAAACAAGAAAAGGTATCCAACAAAGCTTGGATGATGCAGGTAAAAAGATTAGAGTCTGAAGGTCCACAAGGGGTGAAGGAATCTTTGGACGAAAAGGATAAAGTGATTCAAAGTTTGAAGAAAATATTGAAAATGTCATCTACAGACCATCCACAGACTTTAGAGTTAACTTATTTGGAGCAGGAAAAGGAAACCTTCAGTCAAGAGTCTCTAGACT
This sequence comes from Picea engelmannii, assembly GCA_009831015.1. Classification (NCBI taxonomy): domain Eukaryota; kingdom Viridiplantae; phylum Streptophyta; class Pinopsida; order Pinales; family Pinaceae; genus Picea; species Picea engelmannii. The sequence continues at coordinate 12,714 of ML814740.1, read as the reverse complement.
ACAAGGCTAAGGTGTTGCAGTTGGAGAAAGAGAAGGAAAGTTGGTCACAGATGCAGGTGACAACATCAGATATGGAGATTATCATACCTACTAATGTAGAGGCTAGATCAAATGTTGAGGGGTTAGTTCAAGCTATGTCCTAGATAAGTTTGAAAATAGGGGAGATCAAGGATCTAAAAGAAAACTTAGAAAAACTGAAACAAGAGGCTAAGGTGAAGGACGATAAATTAGCTCAGCTCTACGGAGAGAACCAAGACCTACAAGAAAGAGTGAACAAGCTAAAAAATAGATTGAAGGGTAAAAATCTACTGTAGGGAACCAAACATGTGATATGGGATGCGATTGCTGCGGAGGTTTCTAAATTCAGAAGTTATCTGAACATTATCAATGACAAGGACAACATGGCTGCTACAGCTTGAAACAACTGCACTGTTGTAAATGAAGTGCTAGTGAAGAAGCCCTCGGAATGGGCCCAAAATTCCATCGACTTGTTGAATGCCATACCAACCGCCGATCTTCAGACCATCGGTGTGAAAGACAGGACCGCTTTAATCATTTCATCCAGGAGAATCATTTCCAAACACAACCTGCTCAGATCGGTTCAGAACAAAGCTGTACAAATGGACCATAGCATACAGGAGTTTAAATACGCCTTCAAACAATTGTTTACTAAAGGCCTCCCCTAATTCTGGGATGGTAAAGGCTCATTGTACAAGCATGAATATTACGACACTCTTCTCATGCAATACAGGATGGACCATTCCAAGTTTGAAGATATGGAAGAAAGTCTGAAGGGTCCTAGCTTGGTAAAACACTTAGCTACTAGTTTCAAAATTATGAAAAAATTCAAAACAGTGAAAGTCAGCGTGTCAATCATGTCCTATGCAACATGCATCGACCTGGAAATTTTGATTAAAGAAATGATGGACTATGAAATCCCCTCTGATGCACAATGGAAGGAACTTGTATAGTTGGGAAAGACAAAATGCCACGTCCCCGGAACCAACAAATGATCTCCAGCTGTCACCCATCTTACCAGACCTAACGGAAGTACAAAGTAGACCAGGTGTAGGGGAAGCAGCCAAGAAATCAGAGAGATTATTCATGATGGTGAAACATTTCTTTTTGTTAATGATTGTAATTAGTTTTGTATACCGAAACTATTACTGAAGCTAAAACGTTTCAGTTTCAGTTATTTTTTATCAAATTGTATAAGTACTAAGAGGCTTGAATTAGCCAATGTTGGCAGAAGTGTAAGAGAAGCTTTTTGGTTGTATCAAACTTTATTTGTAAATTTTATGAATCTGAATTGAATACAAATGAAAAAGATTTTGAAGTCTCTATGAAAAGATTCTAACGGGTGGTGATATGAGCTTTGTTTCCTTTCATCGTATGTATTTCCTGTAGCCTGTCATTACATTTAAATTTTCTTCTATTTAAATTGGAGAGTTTAAAGGCCCATAATTCGTCCTGCAATGCTCTTGGTATAAGCAATTTAAACTAAGTGATTGTCTTCTTAACTTATTCAGAATTCATTTTAGCAATGCTCTGATGCAGTTATTTGTCTTCTTTATCTTCCTACACATCTTTTTATTTCAAGAATAACTCATATTCATCGCCTTATTTAGCCTTTTTCCTCTAGAGAGTTCTATCAGTCTATGCATTGTCTTCGTTCACTTTCAAAATTTTGACTCCATATCCCATAGTGTTCCCCTCTTCTTGGCCAACAACTCTATTAAAAATCTCCCAAACAAATCAAATCTAGCCGTCAGTTTCCATAGATATATCAAGTGACACAAGAGATCCCTCTCTGAGTTGGGCAGGCTAGTGCCTCAGCTCTAAAGCTGTTTGAAACAGTTACCTTTGTCATTTGTCTATTCATCCAGACATAATTTATAGAGTGCTAACATTCTAGCATCGTTGTCGAGGATGAAATCAAAAAAAATTCCCTAGGAAAATGACTTAAAGCTTTAGTTTGATCCCTAAGGGTGACAGTGGACCAAATACCTTATTGGCTGAAGATTATCTTTACCCTAGAGACTCCATTACCCAAATACCAACTGTACTATGCTATGTGAGATAGAAACCCTAGCTCCTAAGAGAATCCACACTAGGAGAAACCCAGACCTCGAGCCTGCAGTCCCTGTCTCTAGTCCTGAAAATCTTGGCCGAAGAAGAAAAGAAAGGACAGTGACCCCTGTGTTACATCAAGACCAATATTCATACTTACCTAGAGACAGATTGATCAACATCGATGACCTTGAGTTTGACCTAAATTTCGAACACTCCCTATTCAAAACCTGGTTGGAATCCTATTTAGACGAGACCCTATTTGACGAAAAAAGATTCCAAGATTTGATTCTAGCCGCTCCATTTAAACCTGTAGTGCCCCCTGTCCAAAACTGACAGCCACTCTGACCCCTCATAGAAACTCTGGCAGCCATATTTTCTCCTCTCATACTGCATGTTGTATTGCATGACTTACCCCAGGAATACAACTTAAGGATTAAGCTATATGATGTTGAGGGTAACATATCGACCCAGAAACAACTAGACTGGTTTAATGACTGCATAGAATTAGAGGAGGTGGATTTTGCAGACGTGAAAATGAGGTTGTTCACACAAAGTCTTGCAGGAGATGTAAGAAAATGGTTCAGAGCCCTGGCACTAGCAAGCATCACAGATTTCGCAGCTTTTGAGACACTCTTCCTTGCCAGATGGGGAGATAAGAAAACCCCCCTTCAGTTGTTGACACACTACACCAATATGAAGAGGTCCCTTGATGAAACAGTGCAAGATTTTTTTGGCTAGATTCATGAAGGTATATAATGCGATTCCTGATAAAGTAAAACCCCCACCTAAAGCGACTCATCTCAGATATGCCGATTCTTTCGAAAGTGATTTTGATTTATTATTGAGGGAGTGAAGATCTTCCATGCTAGATGATATGATGACAGATGCCATCGAAGTCGAAGTAAACCTAATGGATTCAGGGAAAATGAAAGCTAATCCTGGTAGAAACATGGGAAAAACTCAGGATAAAGCACAAACTTCCACGTCGCAAACATCAGAAGAAAGGTTCAAAGAGATGATGAGAAACATGGAAAGGATGTTGGAAAGAATGGCACTGGGAAATAGACCTAACTCTAGGGAACATGCCGATGGTCCACCCAGGAATCTGAGGAGACCCATCGGTCCACAAATCCGGCAAAGGGAGCAGAGGAATCAGGGTAATCAGGCAACTCAAGTAGACCAAACAAATCAGGGGAATCAAGGAAATCAGGGAGAACAACAGGTCAGACCCCCTTTTCAAAATAATTATATGAATGAAGATTATGATGAATATTTTGAAGATAATGTGAACTGCTATGATGACAAAGAAACTGAAGTGTTTTTGACCAAGGAAGAACACGACCAGTTCATGGATGTGAGTGAAATCTTCTTGAAATATGAAGAGGAGAGGTTATTAGTAGAAAAATAAGATTACGAGACCGGATTGCAGAACGCCATCATGCAATTCCAAAGGCAATACAATCTCCGAAATCAAAAGGTGCCTCAAAATCCTCTGAAAGGTAACCTCCCAAAGGCAAACCTCACCAAAGACGCTTAGAGTAACACACCCTCTTCCAGTCAGACCCAAAAATATTCCGCTGTGAAATAATCCACTGCAAAAGACGCTAAAGATAAGGGTAAGCAGAAAGAGGAACCGCCGAAGAAAATATTGACAAGAAAATAAACTATCCCTAAAGAGGTAGAAAAAACTCCATCCTCTTTTGACTTCGAAAGTGAGATGGCTAAGATTAAGATTTCGGTACCCTTTAATGAATTGATTAGAAATAGTGAATATAGAAGTCAGATCATCAAGATGCTTAAGATGGGACAAACCTCTGATACTCTGAACATACAAGATGACCACCCAACCATTTTGTTTGGGCCGAGAGTAGAAGAAAGAAATGAAAATGAAGAAGTTCCCCCTTTCTACGTAAGCTTAAAAATCCACGACATGACCTTACACAATGCTATGATGGACTCTGTAGAATCTCACAATTTGATGCCTAAAGTGGTCATGGACCAACTGGGCCTTGAGGTCACAAGGCCTTACAAGGATCTGTTCTCTTTTGATTCAAGGAAGGTGAAATGCCTTAGCATGATAAAGGACATGGTCATTTCCTTGGCACAAATCCCGACAAAGAACATGGTGATGGACATAGTGGTCGTTGATATCCCTCCGAAATTTGGCATGCTATTGTCCATATCATGGGCTACAAAACTGAAAGGAACCCTCCAGATGGAGATGTCATATGCCACAATTCCTGTCTTTAGTCAAGACAGAAGATTGTACAGGGAAGTTCTACTGAAATATATGGTCAGCAACAAATCGCAACCTACCAACCATCCTATATACTCGGTAAGCACTGAGCTGGGATCTTCCATTTTCTTCAATGATATATGCTCAGGAGCAGAAGAGACAGGAATAGTATTGGCAGATAAAGGTTTACCTAGGAAACAGTCGGAAGAAATCTCAGAACAACAGGGTGACTCAGAAGATCAGATATGGAAAATGAAATTCGATGGAGTTTCATGTAGAGAAGGAGCTGGAGCTGGAGTGTGGATAAATCACCCCATAGGAGATGCAAAATTATGCTCTTACAAACTCGTTTTTGAATTTACAAATAATATGGCCGAATATGAGGCGTTAATATTGGGATTGAAAGTCTTGGAAGAGCTGGGCGCCAAAAGGATCGCTGCAATTGGAGATTCTGAACTCATCATAAATCAAATTAAAGGTATCTACCAGGCCAGACATCCTAGACTGAGGGCTTACAAAAATTTGGTATTAGAACTTCTTGAGAAATTTTCAGAATGCAACCTTTCAACAATCCCACGAGAGCAGAATCAAGTTGCAAATGCACTGGCCACTTCAGCAACAGTGTTCAAAGTCCCAAATTTTTCCTGAAAAAAGATACAAGGTTGAAGTCTAGTACAGACCGGTGATACCAGATAACATGAAACACTAGCAAGTCTCTTTGAAGATGATAAACACATATAAAGCTTCCTCATGATGGAAAATGAGTTCGAGAATTTAAACATCGATAAATGTTATGACGATGAAGTATATGCAGTTGTTTTCACCAAAGAAGGATACTTTGACAATCAAATTGCTGGCAGAGATATCATGCAGTTGAAAAGCAATGTTATCCCCAAAGGCCGGGTACCATTGGAATTTTTTTTTGATAACAACGATGTGGCCAGAAGTCCAAATATCACAGTAAATGAAGAGGACATGGAGGATTGTAACATTAGTACTCCATAAGACCTGAATATCATTAAACTGTCCAAGAAGCTCATCCCTGAAGTAAAAGAGAGGTATGTAAAATTGATGAAAGAATTCCCTGATGTTTTTGCCTGGAGCTATGATGACTTGAAAGTTTATGATACTAGTATAATCCAGCATGTCATCCCGATAAAAGAAGATAAAAAGCCATTTAAACAAAAGTTTAGAAGAATAAACCCTATGTTGTTACCATTGATAGAGAAAGAAGTGAAGAAACTGTTTGAAGTAAAAATCATAGTGTCCCTAAGATTCTCCAAATGGGTAGCAAATCTAGTACTTGTCAGAAAGAAGAGTGGGGAGATCAGACTATGTGTGGACTTCATAAATCTAAATAAGGTATCTCTTAAAGATGACTACCCTTTGCCCAAAATGGATCACATTCTATAGAAGGTAGTGGGATCTCAAAAGATGTCAATGTTGGACGGTTTCTCGGGATACAACCAGATCATGGTACATCCTGACGATCAAGAAAAGACAACATTCACCACACGTTGGGGAAAATTCATGTATGCCAAAATGCCATTTGGACTTATGAACACTGGAGAAACATTTCAAAGGGCTATGGACATAGCATTTTCATATGAAAAAGATAAATTCATCGTTATATACATGGACAACATTACTGTGTATTCTGCTACAGATGAGGAGCACATCAAACATCTCAGAAGGGCGTTTGAGAAATGCAGAAAATTTGGCATATCACTGAACCCAAAAAAGTCAAACTTTGCCATGACAGAAGGGAAATTCTTAGGGAATATCATTTCTAAGGAAGGGATAAAAGTAGACCCCAACAAAGTTGAAGATATCTTGAAGATTGGCATACCCAGAAGCAAAAAGGAAGTACAATCCTTTCTAGGTAAAGTAAATTTCCTGAGAAGATTTATTCCTAATTTAGCAAAGATCATGAAGCATATCACCAACATGTTAAAGAAAGGAAATGAAATGAAATGTATTCTTGAGGATAGAAAGTCCTTTGAGGACATCAAAGTAGCATTGACAAAGGCTCTTGTGCTAGCTAGTCCTAAATTTGAGAAAGATTTCATACTTTTCTCTTTCGCTTCAGAACACACAATTGCAGGGGTATTACTATAGAAAGATGACCAGAATTTTGAGAAGCCCATAGCATACTACAATAAGACATTGAGAGACACTCCTTTAAAATATGACATCATGGAAAAGCAAGCGTATGCTTTGGTCAAAGCATTGAAATAATTCAGGGTGTCTATTCTACATTCACATATTATTGCTTATGTCCCTAGCAACTCGGTAAAGGACATCTTAACTCAATCTGATCCTGAAGGAAAGAGGGGAAAATGGATTGTAGTGCTATTAGAATATGATCTCAACATCAAGCCCATGAAGTTGATCAAAGGACAAGGAATAGCTAGACTAATGGCACAAACAAACCGTGAAATTCTAGGAATAAATTTCGCTACAGACATGTCAGAAATTATAGCAGAGGAAGAGAAGGTGACTCCACAGATATCTCAAAAATATATTGATTCTGCGTGGTATGTAGACATTATCTTTGTGTTAAAAAATATGCAAGCTCCTCCTGAATATAACAAAACAAAGCTAGGTTCTTAAAACTGAAAGTGGAAAAAATTTTCATTGTCAATGTATGACTGTACTGAAAAAACCTAGGAGGAATTTTACTGAGTTGTTTGATAGAGGAGGAAGCAGAAAGGACCATCAGAGAATTCCATAAAGGAGACTATGGAGGTCATCATTATTGGAAGACAACTGTACACAAAATGTTGAGAGTTGGTTTTTATTGGCCTAGTATTTTCCCTGATGTTTACAAGGAGGTGTCAAAGTGCCATGAATGGCAAATATTCGATGGGAAAGGAAAGCTACAGTCTATGCCATTGAAGCCCATTTCGGTAGAAGCTCCTTTTAGGAAATGGGGCCTAGATTTCATAGGAGAGATACACCCACAATCTTCGGCTCAACACAAATGGATCCTGACTGCAACAGATTATTTTACCAAATGGATTGAAGCTTTTCCTACCAGACAAGCTACATATGACGTTATCGTTCGGTTTCTAGAAGAAAATATATTTTCCATGTTCGGATGTCTGACCAAGATTATAACAGACAACGCAACGACCTTTAAATCTAAAAAAATTTAGAAATTTTGCAATGATTACAATATTACTCTTGGCCATTCCACGTCATACTACCCGCAAGGAAATGGATTGGATGAGTCTTCAAACAAAAGCCTGGTCAGAATCATAAAAAAATTGTTGCAGGAGAATAAAAAGGCGTGGCACAAGAAGCTCATTCATGCACTATGGGTAGATAGGATATCCCCAAAGATATCCATTGCCACATCTCCTTTCCAGATCGTCTACGGTACAGAAGCCATCTTTCCTACAACACTCAGATTTGTAGTGATGAAGTTGTTACAAGAGAAATAAGAAGAGATGAATTCCAGTCGAAGAAGGGAGGATGAACTCATTAGCTTGCAACAGACCAGAGAAAAGGCTTTCAACAACGCCCAACTATGTCAAGAGAAAATCAAGGAAGATTTCGACAGACGTACCAAAGTGGACAGCTTCAAACTTGGAGACTGGGTACTGAGGTGGGATGCCAAGAACGAAAACAAGGGAACACACATAAAATTTGATCACCTGAGGCTGGGCCCGTTCAAAATTATAGCTTACCGTGGGAACAATGCCTATTTGTTGGAGGAGAGTAATGGAGAACCCTCTGGAGGAGGGCCTGTGAATGGTAGGTTCCTCAAGCACTACGTCGTTTAAAATATCATCACCCACCATCCATTGTACATGACCACTTTGTGTTTTGGTTTTTCTTTAAGTATGAATATTGAGATAAAAACAACACGGTTGAAGCCGGAGGTGAAGGCCCTGAGCCGTGCTAAGAAGTTTGAATTTTTTGAATAAAATGAAGAGATTCAGATCACACACATAAGATTATAGACCAATGGGTAGGAACTTGGTCTACATTTATTTGCTACCTCGTGGGGAGGATATCATCCCCAGTTGGATCCAATGTTATCACCATATAATTCCCAGTTGGTGTCCGAGTTTCAAAAATTTATGATAGATTAAATCGTCGCAGAGCTGTAATAAATTTAGAGGACCTGTCTATATCTTGCGGCCTTTGGATGAAATAATAGAGATATGAAGAATAAAGCTCAGCCTACCGTCGATCTCAAAGGCGGCCCGGATCAACGACCGAGACGTGCATCAGAGATACAACTAGCACAAAGATTAAGCGGTTGAGGGTGGTTCGGGGAAAACTATCATGTTTTTTTGCAGGATGCGTGGCGCCCTTAGAAGTATATTAGAAAGGAGGGATGTCTGACCAAAACCACATTTTTCAACCTCCAATGTCAAATTTTTCAGGAAAGATGCCGACTGTAGATCTTGAAACGACCCAGATCAACGACGGAGGTACAATTCAACGATCAAAGTAGCATGAGAATTAGCCAACAAAGAGAGGACCAGGGAAAACTACCCTGGCTTAAATCATGGACATGCAGCGTTCTCTGAGACACATCAACGCTTTTCTCCAACCGCTTTTCTAAAACCTCTTTTCTCCAAACCTCGATGGTAATAGACGCCTATAAAAGGAGGGACCCTGGGCATTATTCTATGAGTATTTGAAGCAGTCGAACATTCAGAGATTTGGCACAAAGCTTCCATCCAAATTTCAAAATTCAGGACCGAACCAGATCAATTTTCTCACCGCTTATCAGGTATTCTTCATGATGGCTACCAATCCTGTTGTTTTATCCGTGAGTGAACTAGATACTCCCTCCAAGGAAGATGCCCTAATTGACAGAGATTCTGACATTTTCGACACAGTGACAATGGTCTCACCCGTTTCTGTGTCCAAAGCGAATTTGCTGAACAACGTTGGATCTCGCATATCCTTTCTTGAAGCAGCTCGAGCCTCTTTCGCCCCTTATGTCGTAGAAACAATTTTCCCATTCCTCGAATTTGTGAACTGGTGTGTTGAGAGATATTCCCAGGGAGAAACAATCATCCTAAACAAATTAGGGTCAGAAGTCCTATGTAAAGTAGATGGTCCCTCACTCCGACGTGCCCTAAATGTAATAGATGCCTCCCCTATGGTGTCAGAACCCTTTGAGGAACATAGAATGATTATGATTTATAGGGAATGCTTGCCTGAGGTAAAAATCTTGTTTTTGCAAACCATAGTCAAACCTGAACATCATTCAGAAAGTCTATCCCTGCCTGCCAATCTAAGTGTCATGATCATTGAAGTCCAGTGGGCTTGCTCTCTGCTGAGTCAAATTCTAGGTCTAGACAATGACAAGTTTGTGGTAGAGGTTATGTTAGGAATCCTGTTAGTTTTCTTCCTGTCTGGGCAATTAGTCTGTGTCAGTTTTGATGAATTTATTGTGGATACCATACATCAACAACTGGTTAATTTAAGCTCATTGAGACATTTCAGATACTACTCTCATCTGTTGAGAATGTTTCTGGGATCTAACAATACCGAGCTTCCTGAAGTTGTGTTTATTTCGACCGAGTGTAAAAAGATCACCATGCTCATCTTCATCAAAAAAATCATGTCCAGAATATATAGTCTCATTTCCGGTTAAGATTTACCAAGAGTCCTGGAAGAGATGAAAAGTTTGTTGCAAACGAGTCCGAAGAATTCTATGGGAGACTGAATGTTTTTCACTTAGTCCACCGTGATTTGGGTATATGGATGCCAATAAGGACCTCACCTTTTACCATTTTTCCTAACTCCTAGGATATTTGCGTTGGAATTTATAAGATAGAGGATCATCTCAAAGACTAAACACTTCCTCAAAGCTCACAAGGCTTCAAATCTGAAATTCCCGTTCATGGTAGGTCCTTTTGTGGTGAAGAGCAAGTCTTGTTTGCCTCAAATTCAGTCTAAACTCAATGCATTTGGGTTCACACAGCTGCAAGGAAGAAGATATGATCCACATTAGGTTATATCAAAGAGAAGATTGGCAAGTAGACAAGACCCTTATGAACACGAGCACATTGAAGAACTAGATAAATTGGCCAATCTAGAGACCTGCACAGAAATGGAGTCATCACACTGCATGAACAAGAAAAGAAGACATATACTACTTCCCAGCAAAGATCAACACAAAAACCCTCACCCAGGTTGATTATCAAGGCTCCTAAAATGAGCATCTTCAATAAGAGAAGTAGTTCAGAAGCCCTAGGGGCTAGAGGCCAACAAGACAGCCTCAAGAAAATGAGAACCACATCACCTTTTCCAATTATTGACTTGGAAGAAGAAGAACATAAAGGAAATACATGTATGGATATGGTAGAATGTCCAGAACGAAGAGATCAATCCCGAAGACAAACCACAAAACGAAGACATCATGACGGTTTTCAGCAGCAGGAAACACATATTTGGCTAGACTCCCGGGATGGTTTATCAATCTAAAGAAGACTTGCTACATCAATATGCAGTGAAAGGGAGTATGGCCAATAGAGAGATAAAGGAGATTTTTTCCAAAGTGGAAGGGACATCTCAGTGCAAATCTCACCTACTCTCAGTCAGAGATGTCGAGAAAAAGACATTCAACATTGCAGTGGTTGATAATGATAAGGTATCTGAGTTCAAGGTACACTATGAGAACATCGACGCTCCTGACAAAGTGAAATTCCACATAAATGTCAGTGATATGTTGTACGTTGATTACCTAAACTTAGCTCTAAAAGTTGCAAGGTTGACAACACATGTATTGAAACTGGATGGACAACTGTAACAAGAAAAGGTGTCCAACAAAGCTTGGATGATGCAGGTAAAAAGATTAGAGTCTGAAGGTCCACAAGGAGTGAAGGCCTCTTTGGAAAAAAAGGATAAAATGATTCAAAGTTTGAAGAAAAGATTGAAAATGTCACCTACAGACCATCCAAAGACAACAGAGTTAACTGCTTTGGAGTAGGAAAAGGAAACCTTTAGACAAGAGGCTCTAGACTACAAGGCTAAGGTGTTGCACTTGGATAAAGAGAAGGAAAGTTGGTCACAGATGCAGGCGGCAACATCAGATATGGAGATTATCATACCTGCTAATGCAGAGGCTGGATCAAATCCTAAGGGGTTAGTTCAAGCTATGTCCCAGACAAGTTTGAAAACAGGCGAGATCAAGGATCTAAAAGAAAACTTAGAAAAAATGAAACAAGAGGCTAAGGTGAAGGACGAGAAATTAGCTCAACTCTACGGAGAGAACCAAGACCTGCAGGAAAGAGTGAACAAGATAAAAACTAGATTGAAGGGTAAAACACTACTGCAGGGAGCTAAACATGTGATATGGGATGCAATTGCTACAGAGGTTGCTAAATTCAGAAGTTATCTGAACTTTATCAATGATAAGGACAACATGGATGCTACAGCTCGAAATAGTTGCGCTGTTGTAAATGAAGTGCTAGCGAAGAAGCCCTTGGAATGGGCCAAAAATTCCATTGACTTGTTGAATGCCATACCAACCACCAATCTTCAGACCATCGGTGTGAAAGATAGGACCACTTTAATCATTTCAGCCAGGAGAATCATTGCCAAACACAACCTGCTCAGATTGGTTCAGAAAAACGCTGTACAAATGGACCATAGCATACAAGAGTTTAAAGACGCCTTCAAACAATTGTTTTGCAAAGGCCTCCCCTCATTCTGGGATGGTAAAGGCTCATTGTACAAGAAGGAAGATTACCACACTCTTCTCATGCAATGCAGGATGGACCATTCTAGGTTTGAATATATGGAAGAAAGTCTGAAGGGTCCTAGCTTGGTAGAACACTTAGCTATTGATTTCAAAATTCTAAACAAATTCAAAACAATGAAAGTCAACATGCCAATCATGTCCTATGCAACGTGCATCGACCTGGAAATTTTGATTAAAGAAATGATGGACTACGAAATCCCCTTTGACGCGCAATGGAAGGAACTTGTACGATTGGGAAAGAAAAAATGCCACGTCCCCGGAACCAACAGATGATCTCTAGATGTCACCCATCTTACCAAACCTAACGAAAGTATAGAGGAGACTAGGTGTCGCAGAAGCAGCCGGGCGGTCAGAGAGATTATTCATGATGGTGAAACGCTTCTTTTTTATAATGATTGTAAGTCATTTTGTATACCAAAACTGACATTCGAAAATGTTACAGAAGATGAAACGTTTCAGTTTCAGTTATTTTTTATCAAATTGTATAAGTACTAAGAGGCTTAAATTAGCCAATGTTGGTAGAAGTTTAAGAGCACCTTTTTGGTTGTATCAAACTTTATTTGTAAATTTTCTGAATCTAAATTGAATACAAATGCAGAAGATTTTGAAGTCTCTATGAAAAGATTCTAACAGGTGGTGATATGAGCTTTGTTTCCTTTCATCGTATGTA
>ML814739.1:216974-229324 GCA_009831015.1 Picea engelmannii | reverse complement strand
AGGGAGAATTCTCAAATCTCCATAACCATTTCTCATGCATACATCAAAATCCAACTATTCATAGAAATAAGACATACCTTTTGAACCAATGGATAAATCTAATGTATCTGAGCACTGTAGACCTTCCTGGGAGCTTGATCTCATAATCTAGAACCTCTGCATCTTAATCTTCTCAATTTTCGATGGCTTTATCAACATGTACGCACCCTAATACACTGCCAACCCGCGTATGTATGCATCCTAATACACTATCAGCCCACGTACGCCTCAATATGTACGCACCCTAATACACTGTCAGCCCGCGTACGCATCAGAAATTAGGGTTTTTTAGTATTCGTTGTAATTCCGAGAATTTCGCCGTCAACCCTTCGTACTACCTCAGACTTTTTCAACTTCAGATGTATCAATGAGTACTTGCAGTAAGCCTCACACAACAAAATATATTCAATGTTTTCAAGTGTGATTAAATGAGAGAGCCTTGCCTCTTATTTATACTTTCATGTAACATTCTACTTTCCTTATTTTAGGGAGTTCTCCATTAACTTTATTATTTAAATAAAAAAAATTGTAAACACTTTGACTTTTAGGGGCTTCTAGATGACTCATGAGGGTTCTCCAACTTCACATGGCCATAAATCTCTAACCGTGAGGAGTTATGTGATGTTCCATATACCATTGGAAATGGCATGACAAGCACTATCCATCTAGGATAGTTTTACTGACAAATTCACGGACCTTCATCTCATTATTCCACAATTAAGCATGGGTTCTCTAAATCCCTTACAGATTCTGTAATCTTGGGATTTTCAGGTTCCTCTTCATATATATCTTCAAGCTGGCCATACTTCTAGGATAACTCAATCTACAAAGCATCCTCTCGTGAGGGATTTCACCATAAGGGGACCACTTTGGAGTTCATCCATTTGTACTTCTTATCAACCATGACAATAAAATAATGAGTCATCTTTACATCAAACAAAATTGAGTCCATTACGCAAACCTTTGTGCTACCGGACTTTCTTCAAGGGTTGACATCAATGACAACCAACCTTAATCAACACCTAGCTCTGTAAAGAGAAGAATCAAACATAAAACCCAAGAGGAGAATGACTAATTTAACGAAGAATGCTCCAAAATGACCAAAATAGAACCTTGAGCCATCGTTTGAACAATGAAGGTGCCCAAAACAATCTTTTCTTGCCAAATGAATAAATTCAATCCTAGGAACCAAGGGAAACACTTATTGAGTCCCAAAGCAAAGATCAAAAGGCCAAAGTAACAAGCTAGGATTTCCCCACTTAAAATGAAATCTCCATACACCCAACAAAGCCAGGAGTTGTTGAATCTTCTACCAAAATAATGTAGGTGATGAACCATAAAAATCCCACATTGAATCCCCTAATCGTGCATCAATTATTCAAGAGAATACGCCATAGTTTAGGTCTACATGTGAGAGATAATGAGGAGTCTCATCACATCCCTCATTAATCCAAATACATTGTAGCCAAGTAACTTGGCCACGTTCCAATTTAATTTCATGACAGATGACCTGGCATTCATAAGTTAAGGGATAGGTTGGTAAATATCTATGTTGTTGAGGTTGAGAGACCCCTAATTTTTCAAAGTGGAAAGGTTCACATAGTGATCCACTTCTTTATTACTCCCCCCCTGATAACATGATAGAAATTGAGCTTTGAAAATGCGAGATGAGCTTGCCTTATCCAACCAATCACTGAAGCAAGTCTAACGCCAGATGGGATAATTCCCTACAACATATGCCTCATAATGATAAGATAGTCCCCTATTACAATAAGATTTTGGAAGTTTGAGGATTTGGCAATAGTCAAGCCTTGCAATAGATAATCCCTTATTACAATAATATTTTGGAATTTTGAGGATTTGGTAACAGTCAAGCCTTTCAAAAGAGCATAGGATTCTGCAAGATTGTTGGAGATAACATGGGGAATCCATGAAAAAGTATAAGCAATTGCACACCCCCCCCCCCTTATGGGGAAAACCTCAAAGTCAACAATAGGGCTCAAACCAATCTTTCTTTTCCAAATGAATAAAGTCAACCCTAAGAACCAAGGGAAACACTTCTTGAGTCCCAAAGAAGAGATCAAAAGCCAAAGTAGATAAGCCCAGATTTCTCCACTTAAAATGAAATCTCCATACACCCAATATAGCCAGGAGTTGTTGAATCTTCTGCCATAAGAATGTAGGTGTTGAACCATAAAAATATCACATTGAATCCCCTAATCATGCATCAATTATTCAATAGAATACAACATAGTTGAGGTCTATGTGTGAGAGATAATGGGGAGTCTCATTGCATCCCTCCTCAATCCAAATACACCGCATCCAAGTAACTTGGCCATGTGCCAATTTAGTTGCATGATGGATGACATGGCATTCACAAGTTAAGGGATAGGTTGGTATATATATATGTTGTTGAGGGTGGGAGACCCCTCATTTTTCAAAGTGGCAAGGTTCACATAACGATCCACTTCTTTATTATTCCCCTCATAACATGATAGAAACTAAGCTTTGAAAATGTAAGATGAGCTTGCCTTATCCAACCAATCATAGAAGCAATCCTAAAAGTCAGATGAGATAGATCCCTATAACATATGCCTCATAATAATGAGATAGTCCCCTATTACAATAAGATTTTTGAAGTTTGAGGATTTGACAATAGTCCAACCTTGCAAAAGATAGTCCCCTATTACAATACGATTTTGGAAGTTTGAGGGTTTGACAATAGTCAAGCCTTGCAAAAGAGCATGGGCTTATGCAAGATTGTTGGAGATAATGTGAAGACTCCACGAAAAAGTATAACCAATTGTACCCCCCCTTATGGGGAAAACCTTGAAGTCAACAATGGGGCTCAAAGCCATTACAACAATATACTCATTAAAAGCTTGCAAAAATTAAATATAGGTTGGGAGGATAACAATCATTCATCCTAAGCACCCAAATTAAACCCAATTAACAATTCAATTTTATATCTATGAAAGATATTAAACAATATCATATCTCTAATATATATGTTTGTTTATTATTTAAAAAATAAATTAAAATCAACAAAGGTAAATAAAAATATATAATTATAATTTTTAATTAAATCTAATCTCATTTTATACCTTTAAGAATACTAAAATGTCTTATTTTTCAAAATATTAATACTCTATAATATAATAGAATATAATAGAATATTATATAGTTAAAAATCATAGTATAATATAACATTCATATATATGTACAAGAAGTTAAAAGTCAATGACAACACATACTTGCTACAATTTTCATATAACGTATTATATTATAAATTAATTAAAACCAACAAATATAAATACAAATATATAATTACAAATTTTTTAATTTATATTCATTTTTAGTTAAATCTAATTTATTTGAGTTTAATTTTATATTTAGAAAAATATTAAAATATCATATTTTTCAAAATAATAAATGCTCCACAGCATAATATAATATAACATTCATATTATAAAAAAACATAAAAAAACAAGTTAAAGGCCATAATATAATATATTATTAAAAAACAAACCCATATATATATATATATATATATATATATATATATATATATATATATATATATGGTATTTCTCAAAATAATAAATGCTCCATAATATAATATAACATAATATTATATATAAAAAATAACATTCATATTATAGAAAAAAAAAACTTTAAAATGATAATATAATATAATATAACATAATATTATATATATAATTTAAGTTAAAATCATAATATAATATATTACATAAAAAAAAGTTAAAGTCTATATATATATATATATTTCAATTAAAACACATGTTACAATTTTCATATAACATATTATATTAGATGATATGTATTATATATTTAATTTGAATTATAGTATTGAAAAAATGATAATTTGAGGGTGTAAAGCATATTACAGATTTGGAAATAATTGTAAATTAAAAAGATTTTTGACTATGAAATAAGAAAAAAAAAAAAATTAAGACTCTTCTCATTCTTGTTATCTTATATGGATGTGAAATTTGAGGATGCAATATCTCTCCATAATACTGAAAAAAGATAAAAGCAATATAAAATAATTTTATAATTTATAATCTCAAAATTAAAGGTAATACACTATTCTCCTCATAGAAGCTAATCTGCCCCCATTGAGATCACAACTATGATTAGATACTTAATATACAAGAACAAGATAAACAACATGGATAACAAGAGGCTCCCCAAAATTGCTTCAGACTCTAGCCAAAATCATCAACCTCTCAAGCGGGGATGACACAATGATGTCAAATTTTCGCTAAATTATTGGGGAATAAAAGAAGAAGTTATTCTGCATAATATTGATGATATTAAAAATATTACACCAAGAAGATTAAAGATGAAAAAGAGTCTCATAGAATGCATGATTTATTAGACTTTCATGTTTAGTTTGGGATTGAAGAAAAACTTACATTCATTTAAAAAATTCATATCCACAACTATAAAGTAAATATTTTTAAATTATTTTTTTAAATAATTTTTGAAATAATATTTATATGTAATTTAGAGACCATTAATACTCGTTCTCAAGCTATCTAGAGAGCTATTCCCTACAACTATACAACTTTCATCTATATTTATATTTATATTCATAAAAATAGTAAGTTTAGCCACTTGCAATTTACTTTCTTTGCATTTTGATGGAACTTCATATCTTGAAGAATATTAAAGAGTATCCTATCTCTCCATAAGTAACAGGCATTACACAATTAAATTTTTAAAAATATTTATCAAATATTTATTATTATTTAAAAAAACTTCAAAATTGTATGAACCGATCAATATTGAAAACTTGTGGCTTAAATTTACACTCTGCCCCGTTGAACGTGGCTAGAAGGATAGTTTTCCAAATCCTTGAACGGACATTTATGATTTTTGCATGATTTAAGCAATTTGAATTTCGGACCGCGAACATGAGCGGAAAGGAGAGCAATCCAAATCATTAAACAGAGATATATTTACTGTAACTGAAACACACTGCCAAATGAAAGAACAAAAAAAATTATACTTTAAGAATTTATATTTCTTCTGGTATTTAGTATTTAATAAATCAAGATTTACATTAATTTATATAATTTTAATGTACACAATTTTAAAATTTACATTAATTTATATAATTTTAATATATACCATTTAAAAAATTAGTGACTCGACTCACTTATTAAAACAGTAGGTAATTAATTATAAAATAATGTATTAGATGTGTCATAAATAGAATATAATTTTAATATATACCATTTAAAAAATTAGTGACTCGACTCACTTATTAAAACAGTAGGTAATTAATTATAAAATAATGTATTAGATGTGTCATAAATAGAATATTGGAAAAAATAACCAATCTACTAAGATAATATATAATTAATTACATAATACTAATAATCGTCATAGCTTGCTTCGTCTTTATTCTCTTTTCTTTATATATAAATAAATAATATCAATTTGATAATATAATATTATGTTTTAAAAGTTTACTTTTTTAATATAATAAATAATTTTAAAAGATTTATAAATATAATAAATAATTGTAAAAGATTTCTGAATTTTGATATATACTGATTTTTTACATAATTAATTATAAGATATATGATGATGATTACCCAGTAGTAATTTGTATATTAATAAATAATATTATTAACATTATATAAAATTACTTTAAAAGCTAGTCAAAACCATTGAGAATATAGAGATGTTATTTTATAGAGTAATATTAAAAATATTATTACATTTAATATTTAAGGAGAATATGTGTAGAAATGAAGAATTAGAGGACAAAAGGATATTAAGATACTAAGATATTATTTTTGAGTTTTGATTAGTTCAAAATAGAAAATCAACATTGTTAAAATTTGAACCAACTCTCATGAGTTGCATAGACATAGTGGGATGAAAGAGTCTCCATCTTCATGCCACTAAGAGGGTTGAAGATGAAAATCTCTTTCTCCTCAAATTAAATAACAATTTCAAAATATCTATCACAATATAGACCTTTCTAACCTCCTAAATCATCAAAACTATGGTGATCTTGGAATGCTTCTTTTAAAACTTTTCGAACACAAAAGTAAAGTTCTAAAAAAATCTAACTAATTTGTTTTTTTAAGATTGAATAGACCAATTTTAGTGTCTATGGACATTAATCATCATCATCAATTATGTTCATTTCGCAAGTTTCATACCCTTATTTTAACATATTTTGAAATAACTACTACACCATCATCATCAATTATGTTCATTTGGCAAGTTTCATACCCTTATTTTAACATATTTTGAAATAACTACTACACTTATACAATCTGAAACCTTCTCGAACTGAATATTAATCACCATCATCATCATCAATTATATGCACTTCTCAAGTTTCATATCCTTATTTTAATATATTTTGAAATAACTGCTACACCTACAAAATCTGAAACATTTTAAGAGTGGACATTAATCATAATTTCAATTATGTTGGCTTCTCAAATTTCATATTCTTATTTTAACATATTGTGAAATAACTACTACACCTATAAAATCTAAAACCTATAAAAAAAAAAAATTAATCGTCATCATCATCATTAATTATTTTTAACTTCTCAAATATCATACCCTATTTTAACCTATTTTGAAATAACTAACACACCTATAAAATCTGAAACGTATACGCAGATGTCCACATTTTTAAAGTCAACTCTCTTTATATATATGAAAATATATATCCACATTAACAACCGAATTTGTTGAACCCTCTGATCTTAATAAATGCAGAGTTTGGCAGCTAGCTAAGTCATATAACCCATGAAAAACTAAATAATATCCGGGTCCCAAATTCCAATACTTTAAAAAGGAAAATTAAAGCCTAACCCAAAAGAACAATTCTGTGACTGTCAGGAAGTACCGGACACTTCTGAGATGGTCAGGAAGTACCGGATTGTGTTTGATTGGTTTTCATGGGAAGAATCCATGTTTTGTACTAAAGCGCAAGGCCCCTCAACTCTATGTGGCACGTGGACAGCAGCTGACAAGTGATCACAGCAGTCATTATTGGAACTGTGTATATGCTTTTATATATATATATATGAGCAAATACCTCCTCCGTTTGTTGCTGTGCTTGTCAACTTTTAACTGCTAAGCAAACAGGTGCCAAGGTTGGAGATCACTAGTCTATCACTGTCACCATCACCATCCATTCGGTGGGTTAATCTCCTTCGCTAACGTGTTCTCGAATTTTAGTTCAACACATACTTATTCTTCTGTACTTTCTATTTCTTCATGTGGGTTATGCCAAGTTCCAGTGCATTGTACAGCATGGTTCTTACTGTGGGCTGCTCCATAATTTTTTATGGGAATTCGATTTCTTTTCATTGAATTCTGGAATTGTTATCTCTCCATATAATATTTTTAGACCCAGTTGTGGATGCTCATCCTTCCTGCCTACTGATGCATGGAAAATTGCTGTGCAGAATAATTTGAGCTGAGTCTCGAAGAAAGCTCGTTTTGTTCTTCAGCAATCCACAATGCAAAGGTAAGTATTTTGCTTCTGTTTACTTGCATGCATTGTGATGAAAATAGCCTTCCAAATATTTTTGTCGTTTTTTTTATTTTAAAACTTTTATTTATTGCCTAGCAGACATCAATACCAATAGCTGAGCACTTAGTTACGATTGCAGACGTGAGAATCTCAATGGTAGCTAGATTGGATAATCAATATCTATTTTTTGTTTTGTTATATTGAATGCTTGAATGAGTATTAGAAGCCTAGCAGGTCAGTTCAGGACTTCTCTTATTCAATAGCTTAGCTTATTTTATTTATATTTTAGCTCCTAATAGTTGCTTGGGCACTCCACGGATGGTAACTACAGAATTGTACTTTTGAGATTCGCTGACCTACTCTCTTTTTGGTTATCTGTGAACAATAATAAAATTATCTTATTTTATCTTTATGTTTTTTCTTAATGTTTTCTCCTCTTCTTTCCCATCCCACCCTTCTAAATTACCCATTTTGATGCTGTGTTAGTGCATAGTTATATGTCAGAATTATCTTGACTGGGTTTCTAGTAGAACTTCTTCTCCTAGCTTGGCAAAAACAGTGGCTGTGAGGACTGGTCTGCAGTAGCATATAAATCCTAATATATCATGATCCTTATGTTATTGGGGGTGTACACAGAGGTAGTACCCCCTGCTAACATAATGGTTGATTGGTAATGGGTTGATTATGTTCGTTTGCTCAGCTTTCCTCTGTGACCTGTGTGGCCTGTGTGTGTGAATAAAACATAAATAATAACAGTGGGATGTGTACATTTTGTGAGTTGTGACATCTTGGAATAGCTTCTATGACTATAATATCATCTTCCCTTCCCTGGCCTCTGATGACTTTGGTGTTTAATTTTGACCTTTCTGAGCACAAGTTTCAGACTGCTACTAATGCTCAATTAGAAAGGGAAGTAAGTGGGAAGTGCATCAATGCTTCTGCCTTATTCTTTCACCAAAACATGTTTAGACTGGTAATCACAAAGTGGCAATCACCGATCAGTTATCTCAATTTGAAATTCCATGCAGTTACTTGACTTATTCAAAAAATGCCAAGGAATAATGTACTTGAGAAAGAGGGTCCTCGGGTTCTATGACATTTGAGAGCTCAAGCCTTCCATCACAACCTTCCCGAAGAGCTTTCTTAGAGATCTGTTAGGATGCATATTCACAACATATGCAACTTTAAGCAAAAGAAACATCGTTATCATGCTTCTTCATCTTTGAAACATTACAAAACTCAGAAACTGTTGTTTTCTTGCTTATGAGTGATCTGTTGTTTTCTTGCTTATGAGTGATGGTGGGCAAAATTTTTCAGGAGCAAGAAATGTTTCTTGGAATCTAGTTTTAAGAAACAGTAATTTTATCCATTTATTTTATGTAGTTGAAATGGTAACGAAATTCAAAGTTTTTATCCAAAATATACAGCACATAGAAATGTTTCTTGTTAGT
The DNA here is from genome assembly GCA_009831015.1 of Picea engelmannii. Classification (NCBI taxonomy): domain Eukaryota; kingdom Viridiplantae; phylum Streptophyta; class Pinopsida; order Pinales; family Pinaceae; genus Picea; species Picea engelmannii. Next base: position 220,294 of record ML814739.1, on the reverse strand, counting down.
TTCTTCTGTTACTACTTTCACAGGAAACTAAAGCTTTTACCAATTCATATTTTCCAAAGCACTAATGTTAAAGCAATTTCACTTCTTCCCATTTGATGACTACACTTGGATTATAGAGGTAGAATATTTTTTATCATATTTATCCAAGATCTTCATGATCATACTCCAGTTATGTTTTCTGCTTCAAAAATAATGATAACTCCGATGTTGCTATTTGTTCTTCTAGTGAGGTTTTTATCTCAGGTATTGAGAAAATTAGAAATTTGCCTTCCTAAGGAACACCTCTCACTGGCTGGTCAATTAAAATAAAATTAGATATTGAAGGAAGGGTGCTGCAAGCTTTATTAGTAATCTAAAAAAAAATAAAAGTTCTGATTATATTAATTATTAGATTGAGGCATAAACATGTTCCATTTGAAATTTTGTGCAGAATATAATAAAAAAATCTGGATACAAATTATAGTTGCACTACTCAGACTCAGAGAAGCTCGGTAAAAGCTCAGTCAAAAAATTTGTATCTACGGATTCTAAACTATAAATATCATGGATGATGGACCATGGCATGAACATTGACAAATTTAGGTTAATGTCCAAAGAAAATGAGTGACCAGTGCCAATTGGTTACTGTAATCTCATTTGCAGCACTACACAGTGGAACTGTACCCATGATTCAGAAGCAAAAGCCCATATCCTTGCATCTAAAAGTCCTATTGATTTATCGTCCAGACAACTGTGCTCCTCATCTTTGAATGCTGTCTTCTCTGTATCAAGAATCTAATCTGATGTTGATTTAACCTCGTCCAGATCAATCACATCAACATGCTTGCTTCCTGATGATAACTTTTAAGTTCTAGGTTTGACTCTTTAGATAACCAAAATAAAGAAAATCAAGAATGATTTCAAAATAATAATATATTATAACTGAAGTCTGAAACTGACCTTCCAACTGTTTATTATTGTAGCGCATGGAAGCTTAATTATTCATCCACTTTTGTCTTAATCATTTGCGGCTTCTGGAGTTTATATGTTTGAACACACTCCAGTTCCTCTCACAAACACAAATACTGCAGGTTTGGTTCAACACTTAGGTAAGTATCCTTTGAAGCCTTTAGGCATTCCCTCCTTGCCTCCTTAACCGGATCTGATGTAGAGTGAATGAAAATGTTCTGAAAACATGTTCCTCACCATCATCAAGTCCTCCTTCAGGGTAACCATCAGGTATTCTAAGTCCCAAGATCCTCTCTGAAGCATTTTTCTGCTTAAAGAAATCGAAGTAGAACTTAGAGGGTTCATCTCCCTCTTGGATCCAATGCAGCTGGGCTCTAATCCTTACATCCCTAGCTCTGACTCCTCATATCTGATAAAAGCATTAAATAAATCATCCTCAAGAAGATTTTTGTTTCTTTAAATTCCTGCCTGGCCTACTTTACCTTGCGCTTATGATTATGTGCTATCATTCTGGCCCATCCACAAATAAACTTAACCGATTGACGAAGTATGGCCTCCCACCATAAGATCCAATCCCCTTTCACCCTAGTGGCGAGGGGCCAAATTCTAGACCATATGAAACAGTTCCTGAAAATCCTTCAATTCTAGATGGGGGACATTAAGTTTGAAGTGAGTTCCTGACAACTCATCCTGCCTGGCCAATGGAAAGGGAAGATACTGGTGCTCCAAACCAAGAGCATCTATTATAACATCAACCAGTCGCCGTGCTCCAAATTCACCGATGACAAGCACCCCTTGTGTGTTAAAACATAACACTGAGACACTCAAACACATATTCCAGTAGTGCCAGTTTGCTCGCTTATGTTGGAGACTGGAGTTTTGTTCAACAGAAATCTCCATATTCTTTTCAAGGTACCATTTATTGGAGAGAAGCTTTGATTGGAGACTGCAAATTGTGCATCTCTGGTGTATATGTTGGTTTTTGGCATTGTATATGGATAGCAGCTTTGTACCCTCTTTGGAAATTGTGCTGTAACAGTATCTTTGAAGGAACTGTAAGTACTGCCTTTACATTTCAAAACTTATGTCTGGATGGGTGAGTACGCAGATCAAAGCCAAAAGCTATTTTCTTGTTTAGGATGCTAAAAATGCATCTTTGTCTGCCTATGCAGAGATTATTGCAGCGCTGGCTGCAATGAGGTAAATGCTCATCTATTTGTAATTTTGTACATATTTATTTTCTTTATAATATAAGTAGTACTTTTTCAAAAAGAAAAAGTAGCCTTTGAAGCTCAGTAGCATGGCAATTGAAGTTTTCCCATCATACACCTAGCATAGCCACAGCATTCGTAGGATTTAATTTTGTAGGAAACTTCAAATTTCAAAATAAATCAAGATTGAATTTAATTTTAATAAATCAAGATTGAAAATAAATTAAGTTACCTAGAGAGATGGTTGTCTTAACTCGGATTGTGATATCATAGCCTACCGATATCTCATCATTCTTGTGCTTTTGCAGTTATTGATGGATTGCATTCAGTACTGAGCCTTCACATTGGGATCATTCTCTGAGTTATTTTTTTAGGCCTTCCATCAGCTTTGTATCAATATTGAAGGACTCATTTTAGAAGAAGGTTAGGTTTAGATAACACCCATTGGAATGCAAAAGTCTATGGGGTTGATGCTGCCATTATTGATGGATTGCATTCAGTACTGAGCCTTCACATTGGGATCATTCTCTGAGTTATTTTTTTAGGCCTTCCATCAGCTTTGTATCAATATTGAAGGACTCATTTTAGAAGAAGGTTAGGTTTAGATAACACCCATTGGAATGCAAAAGTCTATGGGGTTGATGCTGCCACCTGGAGTCAATGACAGGCATATATTTATCCTGCCTGCTCCCATATGTACATCAAATAGCCTCCTTGGGCCTATCCATGACCTCATATATATAACCCACAGGGGATTTTCCACCATCCAACATCATACAGATTTTTACTAATGAATTTGTAATTATAATCACCTGCTGAGCATCCCTCCAATAAAATCACTGAAAACAACTGTTATGACCTCAATGCCTTCTATTGACCTGTTATATTTTGTTCCAGCCCACTCCTCGCATACACACATTCTCTTCAAGTTCATCTTTTGTTTACAAATGGACTGCAAGGAGATGAAATTAGTGGAAAGTTGAAACTCGGATGATGGTAAACAGAAAAGCTCCTTGCTCTCTGCCTATTTCCTCATCAAGTTGAGATCAATACATGATTGCAAATATATATTTTATGGACTTTTCCTTCTCCAAAACAAATTTTATCTCATCACATTGTCCAAAGTCCTTTAGGATGAGGTCTAGAGAGTGGGCTGCAACA
>ML814739.1:195227-207666 GCA_009831015.1 Picea engelmannii | reverse complement strand
TTTATGTCTATTAATTCACCCACTTTGTGAATTAATTGTCACTTTAATGACTTAAGTGACATATTTCACTTTTGACTTAATTCTCCTAAGTCAAAGTGAAATTAGAATCATAAAGTAAAGTACAAGGGTAATAGTCTCCCCCTCTGTGTTTAGAGATTCATAAACACATGGAGACCACTTTCCAAGGTACCCAAATCTCAACAACTACCCCATTTGCAAAACCTTAGCAAGTATTGTGCCTTATGAACTATCCAGTCAGAGCTCCCTTCACTCTTACTATTCAAGCATAGTGGGGCTTCCACAGTACAACATATTATATATCATTTTTTGGATTAGCTGCGTATAGTAAGTCATTAATCTATGACCTATATCCATGAGTATTAGTTGCAATTGACCAATAATTCTCATGATTTGAATAGTCCACTTAGCACTTATTTAATTGGGTGATGCTCACAGGGGTGAAGAAGTAGGACTGAAACCAACAAAATGAATCACATAACATCAATCATCACTTATGGGGCTTGCACCTAGTAACTAGGACTAATATTCATGGATATGGGTCATAGATTAATGACATACTCTACGTAGTTAATCCCAAAAATGATATCTAAGATGATGAAACTATTACAAATCATGAAGTTGAGCAAACATTTACTTTGTTTATTTTTGGAAATCAAGAGTGTGAAGTGAATCTAGACAAAGTATCTTCTCATGGTATTGATGAAGAAGATAAGAATTTGGAGGATGAGTGTAATGAAATATCTTCTCATGAAGAATGTGATTCCCCTAAACCATATAGACTTGGAGTGCCATATCTTAGTATGGATGAAGCTAGAAAAAAAAGGAGGCATCCCCTTGAAGAACTGCCTCTTATGGATATGGATGAAGATGATCCCCTTGAAGCACAACCATCACCTTATGAATAAATTGAAAATCAAACTCATGAAGAAGACCTTAAAGAAGACGATTGGATTGAGGTTTTTCATGAGAGAAAAAGGGATATTGGTGCTCTATTCCTTGAGTTTCAAAGGAATTTTTCTTTAGAGTTTGGGGCTGAAATAAGCAAGAATATTGAAGAAAACAATGCCATTTTGAACTTAATTGAGAAAAAAGAATCTTTGTTATACAACTCATAGTGAAGATGTTTCCACTTTTCCATTAATTTAAGATCAACCATATGAAGGAAACATTGATCCCATTGGAAGTGAAGGACATGAACATGAAAACCAATCATTTAATGAAGACATTGAGGAATACATGGATGAAGAAAAACAACTTTGTAGATTTATTGATGAAGAGAACTTTGATAGGAACTTAGAAGATGAAATCAACCGATTTTTTTTCCTATCCATATGGAAATGATGACACCCCTTATCAAAATCTCAAACTTTATGATCCATCCTTTGATGATTTTGAAAGGGTGAGCTTTGAAGAAAGATCCATAGGTTTTCCCTCATGCCATGGAGACCTTGATGACCTTGGTGACCTTTTCCACATTGGGAGATCTAAGTGGGATCTAAGTTGTTTCTACTTTGATGAGGATCCCATTTATGACACTAACTATGAGGGTGAAGACATGATTGATGAGCTTGGACATAATAAAGAGTTTAACTCAGAAGTTTTTCATGAAAGAACCATTAGTTTAAGTCTTGGAGAACATGGAGTGATTTGTTCCCCTCTTCATGAAAAGGTTAAGTGTGAAAAGGTTGTCATAGATGTTGAGCATTCCTTTCCTTACATGCTAGAAAGCCTAGCCTTGACTCATGAATTGTTGATGTTTGTAGTGTCAGACATGTACTTCCACATCATTTTTTGTGTCTAACATGTGGAAGTCGTCATTAATACCTCTCAAGACTTAGGAAATTCAAATTATTAAAGCGAATGCCTTTTTATAATTAATAGAGTTTAATTTAATGAAATGCCTAAGTTTTTGGCATTAGTGAATTAAATTAAATCTTAGCCATTGATCTCAAGTGTTGGTGAGATCTAATCTCAACCATTGATCACTTTGGAGATCCAGGGTTTTGGTTTTAGGGTAAACTCAACATTATAAAAGGCAGCTAAGGTGAGAGGAAAAGACACACAAGGAGAGCAAAGACGAATTTTTGCTAGTGTGGAGTCATGAAGGACTGTGATTCAAGTGGATCTCGAATAGGTGAAGAAGGACTTTCACCTAGAGATCAAGTGTGCATGGTCCGAGGAAGGAAGCAAGGGGCATCAAAGGAGTAGTGGCCAACAAGATTGAAGGACAGATCTTGAGGTGTGATCAACTATATTGTTGTTTTTATTTTTCCTCAGAGGGGCCATTTTCCCAAGACAAGAGCCCTTGTAAGCATGGATTCATTTATAATGAAAAGCTTATTTGAAGGGAAAAAATATGTGTGCATAATTGTGGTTTCCTGTATATTGCTTCCAGTGATTTATTTATTTAAACCATTAAAACCCAACTGTGTTTTTTATTCAGTAAATTTGCATTAAAAAGTAAATTATAGGAAGGTATTTACTAGGGAAGAATTTACCAGGTCCCGGGTGAGTAAAATTAACATGAATATCCTCATCATTTTTACTCACCTTTGATTTATGTGTGTTCTCCTTCCTTTCCTTTCACCAAGAGAAGCATTGAAAATTAACAACTTCCATTCAAATCCGAGTTGGAACCGCCTTCACAACCCTTTTTCCTCAATGATCTTACAAGTGAAGTCAATGGGTTGATCTACTCCTATGATTACATCATCCCTATTGATATTTGGACAGAGGAAGTTTGTGGAGGTATTAATCAACTTTGGGATAATTTGGCCCTTGTACTTCATGATCATACTTTTACATTGGTTCTAAACCTAGGAGTGACCAACATTCCACCTTATGCCCATATGGTGTTTAACATATCCCTATTTTTGTTTATAACCAAACACAAGGGAAAGCCTCAAGCTAATGATTATCTCCTTAAGTGGTTGCATTGGAGCTGCCTTCACAACCCTTTTTTCTCAATAAGATTACAAGTGAAGTCAATGGGTTGATCTACTCCTATGATTACATCATCCCTATTGATATTTGGATTGAGGAAGTTTGTGGAGGTATTAATCAACTTTGGTATAGTTTGGCCCTTGTACTTTGTGATCATACTTTTACCTTGGTTCTAAATCTAGGAGTGACCAACATTCCACCTTATGCCCACCCAGTGTTTAACATATCCTTGTTTTTGTTTATAACCAAAAACATGGGAAAGCCTCAAGCTGATGATGATCTCCTTAGGTGGTTCCATTGGATCTTTGAATTTACTTAGCAACCACACTTCTTAGTTAGTTTGTAGGAGTAGGAAAGAATAAGTTCTTTTGAACATTAACTTAGAAATCTTGTTGTTGTCGCCTTTATACACACCTCAGGTTAATGTGGAAAAATTTTCAATCCATTGGGTGTGTCCTTGGGGGAAAGTCTCGAGTCAAGGTGATGTCATCTGATCCTCGACTCCTCCGTCTAAGCCGACTCCTAGTGAATCCAAGGGGGGTAGTCCCTAAAGAAAAATCTAAGGCTTGAAACTAAGTCTAAGATTAAAATGATATCTAGGAGTTTATTACGAAGCAACAACAAGATACAAGATCTACACTGGCGGCATATATGATGACAAATGAAATTGCTTAAAGCATTTAAAGCATAAAAAGTACTTGCATGAAAGATATAGCTTAAGAATGGATAGAAGTGCTTTAAAGGAAAGATAAGAAATATGGTACTTTGAGATAAATGTAAAAGTTAAACTTTGTAACAACATGAAGAAAGTGGCTTTTAAAATGAAAGTAAAGAGACCAGTGCCAAATACCGAGAGATTGTATGCTGAAATGGAGATTGCAAGTGTTGTTGTAAGATTATTGAGAGTTTTAATGCTATTATGAAAGTGACTTATGCAATGTGTGCAAAGTGTTATTGAAAATAAATTTGTTCTAGATTTGGCCTCTAAGAGGCTATTCCTCAAATTGGAATTTGTTGAGAACTTGCCAAAGCCCAAATGACTTCACAAACAAGTTCAATAGAGATGTCAAATGTCCAACATGAGGAAAACCTAGATCTCGGAGTTTTCATCTGTCTTCACACATGATCTCTGTGTGGTTCCCAATTAAAGTAATAACAACTTAAAAGGTTTACCTAATTAAACTAGATTTGCACTGACCAACCTTGATTCTGATGAGTTCCCCAGATCGAGCTAGTCTCGCAAGGGTTAAAAGCATACACCGGGGAGCTGAGGGGATGGGTTGTTTTGCCAAATTGAAATTGCAATAAAATAAATACTTGAAATTGAAACTAATCTAACAATTAAAGATTACTTTTCAAAAATGAAAACTAAACTAATCTAATCTAAGAAATTGAAGCTAACTAAAACTTTGCAGTGTTGTAGATTAGTTTTAAGGTTTATTTTACTTTTCCTTTTGGTGAAGATTGCAAGTTTAAAGTAAAAGGAACCATGAAAAGAAAATCGCACAACAACACCGCCCCCCCAGGGGGAAATGAAAAGTGGAGACTATGTGGCCCACTTATTTTATTATGAGGATTACAATGATCTCTTTGGGTAGGATTGTGATCCTTTATAAATAGGATCTACAAGTTTTACAAGGTTTCAAATGAGTTCGATCTTCAAAGAGATGCTTCTGGGGTCTTGGATGCTCTGATTCCGCCAAAATCCGGCAGAGTATCCCTTTGTTTATTCAACAACCTACAAAAAACAGCAAGTAATAGAGATCAAATTCACCCAAAAGACACTTTAGAAGTGCCTTTGGATCATAAATTTTGAAGCCCAAATTTACGAAAAAAATTCTAGGTAAAAAAATGGAAAGTTTTTAATGATTTTCAACAATAAAACTAGCCTAAATAAGAGCTCTTTTGATGACTTTTGTTTGTTAAAAAACAAAAAACAAATGGACACTAAATAGCTTGATTATGCAATGAAAATGCTCTTTAAAATAATCACTTTTATGCCTTTAAAATCTTAGATAAAAGAACTTGCAAAAAAGTGAAACTTCTACTTTAGATCTTGCAAAAAAGTGAAACTTCTACTTTAGATCCATCTTTAGATGTGGAAACTTAGATCTAGATCTAAGTAAAATATGTGTGCATAAAGAAAGGAACTAAATCTAAACTTTTAAATTTAAACTTAGATCTAACTAGAGCATGCAAATAAAAGTAACCAAAAGAATGTGAGACTTTTATGAAGGAAAGAAATAAAATCTTGAGCTTGGAACTCCTTGGGCAATGGGGTCCTTTTGGTGGAATGAAGAGGGAATTGTTCTGTAGATTCTAAAGAAATGGTAGATGCAACAAGCTCCACCAATCCTCCAATGTGTTGAGATCCTAAAAGCTTTACAAACTTGTACAATATTGTTAAACCTTTGGTGCTACCTACAAGGGAAACTCAATGGCAATATTAGTTAAGTAAAACACATAATGCACATCAAATATTCAACATAAGAAAACAATAGAACTATTAATGCAAGCAAGATTAATAAGTCTACCCTATTAAGCAATAATTCTCCTACAAAGGCCAATATTCAACAATACTAAGTAACAAATATGTGAAACAACATCACCTCAAAGGATTTAACAATTGACAATCATCCACAATGTGAGACACACCACCATTCACCTCCAAAGTCTTCCTTTTTTATTCCAATAGCATCAAAGTGTTGCAAAATATTACAACAAGCATAGTCCAACTCCCATTAGTCTCACAATGGAGGATAAAACTCCATTATATAGGAGGAGGGGCGCACTTCCAAGGAGGGAGGGTGCACCACTTGGTAGAAAAAGGAATGACAAGTGTGGAGAGTGGGGTTGCCACTTCTCACACTAACTCATTATTCACTGCATGTGATCAAATCGAGAGAGGAGGGGGTGGCACCTCTCAAGAGGTAGGCACATTTCCTCATGAGGGTGCCACATACCCATGAGAGGGGTGGACCTCCTCTTGGTGGAATCCTCTAACTCAAATAAAGATCCACTTAACTTACTCACCACTCCTTCATAAGTGCCACAAAGGCTTAGTTAACTCAAAGAAGGGTGAGTTGACTCAAAACAAGTCCTAGACATGTTTCCCAGAAAAATAGCTCTTACTGATTTTTTCTGATTTATTTGTCTTTTATTGACTTTTTGTGAGAGAAATTATTTTTAAGTGATTAAAATCACTCATTCTCATTCACAAAGTGGATACTTAGGTAAAGTGGGTATTCTAAGTCCAAAAACGAATCCCCCCAAGGCATATAATGCCTCCTAATACCACTTTTTTAACTTATGACCAAATTGCAATTAAAAAATCACGTTTTGCATGAAGTTTTTTATTGACTCAAAACATTAAAAAACCTAAGGGGGACTTAACACAATTTACATATGACTCAATATTGATGACTTAGCATGATAATATAAAAATTTAGACACTAGACTTATATTTTTCAAGCTAAGGCCTAACCATTAGTACACATTCCATCTTTGGAGGTAGTGATTGAAAAAACTTAGAAATTATAACTCGCCTAAAATGAATTTAAGGCAAGAGATAATTAACAAGTGAAAAACACACTCTAGAGTGCGTACTCATGATCAAGCCTTAGGAGGCCAATCCTTTTACAAAATCATTGTGCTTATTTCATCTTATTACAATGCCCTACAATGGATGGAAATGTAGAAAAAATGGTCAAATTGATCGGTTATACTTTTGAACTCTGAATTTTGAGCAACTACTTGCTCAATCTTTGGCGGATCAACTGCAAGTCCATCCTAGTGCAACTTGGTGGATAACATTGGCTCCATATAGGGATGTGTGCTTGATTTTTTAACAAAGGAGAGCATGTGAGAATCTAGAATTAATAACCTGCATCACAAACATATCGTCAAAAACAACATTAGTAACACATCTATACAAAAACCAATAGTAAATACAAGTTGTAGAAATAATATACATGTATACAAGGAATATGCAAAAGAAGAAAGTGAAATATTATGCAAGGAAAAGACATGAAAAATAAAATACAAGGGAAAGGGTTAGGAAATATCTTACAAAGGATGCCCCCATGGGCATCAGATGACCTCGCTGAAGAACAACTTGAAGAATTGACCATTCACTCATAGTGTCAACTTCTCTCCATCCAATCGACTGAGATAGAATGAATTCTTGCCAGCCACATTCTGGATGATATATGGACCTATCCATAGACTGCCAAATTTTCCATGCTTTCCCGACTTTTCCTTCCATTTATCCCAAAGAAGTATTGTTCCACCTGTCTGAAAATCCTTCTATTTTGAAGACTTGTCAAAATTCCTCTTAACCATTTCCTGATTCTTTATGCTTTGATCAAAGGCCTTCCTTCTGTTCTCATCTAATTCAATCAATTGATCAATCTTGTTATGTTCAAAGTCTTCATCCACACTATACCTTTGAATAAGATGATACACTGGAAGCTTTAGGTGAATTGGAAAAGTAACATCTAGCCCGTAGACAAGTTCAAAAGGTGTTTTCCCTATTTCACTTTTCTTAGTTATCTTGTCAGCCCAAATTGCAAATTCGATTTTACTATCCCATGACCTTTTGTTATCCCCCACTGTTTTCTTAAGGATGGTCATTAGATTTTTATTACTTGATTCAACAAGACCATTACCTTGGGGATAATAGTTTGAAGAGTGGGACAAAATAATGCCATACTTGAAACATAATGACGATAATTCTGTTGAGCTAAAAGATTTTGCATTATCTGTAGTGATCTTAGGAGGCACACTGAATCTAGTAATGATTTTGTCTTCAAGGAAGTTCATGACTACTTTGTCGGTTGCCGACTTGGTGGGTATAGCCTCTACCCACTTGGTGAAATAATTGATCGGTGTTAATATCCAAGTGTACCCATTACTTGAATTGTCTTTGAACTGATCAATGAAATCAATCCCCCACTATTGAAAAGGGGCCTCAACTACTATTTGTTGTAAAGGTAAGGCTGCTAGCTTTTGCTTCCCTGTGAAAAGATGACACTGCTGACAACCCCTAACCATTTTGCAAACATCTGCAAAGATGGTTGGCCAATAGTAACTTGCTCTAAGGATCTTGTGGGCAATGATTTTAGTTGCATAGTTCCCCCCACAAAATCCTAAATGGAAATCAATCATGAGTCTTTTAGATTCTAGCTCATCCACACATCTAAGTATTACCCCATTTGGGTTCCTCCACCCCAATTCATTCTTAATGATACAATAATTAACGAATTTCAACCTTAGTGCCCTTATTTTATGACCTATCAAATGACTTGGGAAAGTAAGGTTGATGAGAAAGAAGATGATGTTTGAATACCACTGATGTTGCTCTAATTTTTTAAGTTTTGCATACATTATTGGGCTCGACTGGCTGTTTTGACACACTAAATCCAAGGCTTGTTCATTTCCCTCTGTCAACATTCGAGTTAGATATTGACCCTTGACTAACTCAGTGGGTTTTATTTCTAAGTCATACTCCTAAATTTTGTAAACCCACTTCCCCCCGACTCCTAAGTAGTCCTACCAAGCTAGGATATATTTTACTGTTGGATGAGGCACATAACCCACAATCTTTGAGTATCCCACATAAACTTTGAAATTCTTGAGAGATTTTACTAAGGCATACACTCATTTTTCCATAATAGTATAATTAAGCTCTGAACTATGTAATGCCTTACTCATAAAAGCATTGGGTTTCTCTTGCTCATCATCATTATTTTGGAGCAACACCCCTACAATGGTATCTTCTGAAGCAAAGGAAAATATTTGAAAATATTTAGAGTAGTTAGGACTAATTAGTACATGATATCTACCAATTGAATCCTTGATATTCTTGAAAGCTTTCCTTCCTTCACCTGTCCACTCAAACTTAACATCTTTCTTCAAAAGTTTGAGAATGGGTTTTATGGTTTCAACTAAGTTTGGAATAATTTTTCTAACAAAGTTGATTTGACCAAGGAACGATTGGAGGGATTTCTTGGTTTGAGGTAAATAATTTCTTTTAATAGCTTCAACCCTTTATGGATCTATATTTACCCCATCTTTTGCAATAATATGACCCAACAACTTACCTTCATCAACACCCAATACTGACTTAGTTGGATTAAGTGAGATGACATACTTGCGACACCTTTATAATACCTGTCTGAGATGGCTTACATGATCTGATCTTTCCTTTGAAAACATAGTTAAGTCATCCTAGTAAATCTCAATGATCTTCCCCATCAACTCTTTGAAGGAAAAGTCCATTGCTCTTTGGAAAGTGGCACCCGCATTCAACAAGCCAAAATACATTCTCAAATACTCAAAAGTACCCCATGGTGTTGTGAAAGTTGTTTTATTTTGATCCTCTTTTCTAACCAACACCTGATTGTAGCCAGAAAATCCATCCAACACAGACATGATTTTAGATCCTGTGACCCTTACAATAAATTTTCCATGTTGGGAAGGGGATAGTTATCTTTAATGCATGCCAAATTCAAATTTCACAAATCTATACATAACCTTATCCCTCCATTCTTCTTTATGACCACGACTAAGTTAGAGCACCAAGATGAATGTCTAGTTGGTGCAATGATGCCAACATCCAACATTTTCTTAAGTTCTTCTTGTACCAAGGCCGCTAACTTAGGATTTATTTGCCTAAGTTTATGTCGAAAAGGATTTGTGTCTTCCTTGAGGGGGATTGTGTGTTGAAATACATCTTCTTTATATGCTTTAAGTTCATCATAGGTGAAAGTAAACACATCCTTATACCCTTGGACAAGACTCATCAATTCTTTTCTTTCTTTTTTCTAAGTTTCCTTTTCCAATTTTTATTAATCTAGGTTTCTCTTCTGTCCCAATATTTATTTCAAGATAGCTACTAGGATTTATTACTTCTTTTTTCTTTTTGTGAATATCTTGCGTATCAAAATCTGTTTGAATGACATGATTCCCCTGGGAACTGGATTCTTGATGGGATTCTCTTCTTCAAGATATTCCTTCCCTTCCTCCTTATAACCGACATTGAAACCAAAAAACTCTTGAACATTGTGAATAAACCTTAGAATTTGCTCATCATTTTTGAAAACTTGCCAATGATCTATGTTGTTCAAAACTAAGGGCCTAAAATTTATTTCTATTTTACCTTGACCATTTAACAAATCCTCTAAAGGTTGAAGGGTTGAAGCTAAAACTACGAAATTGTCTACCAAACTGTTATGTTATCTGGGAATTGATACAAGGTCCACAACATCGAACAATTCTATGGTGTCCCATATAACATTTCAATACCTTTTCAATCTCACTTTTACATGAAATTTTTTTCTTTACTTGAAGAATTACCAAATCAAAGTCACCTTTAATGTTTAAAATTTTGACTCCCATGTCTTTGGAAATTTCTAATCCTAGTAAGAGTGCTTCATATTCTGCCACATTGTTGGTTGCATCAAATTCAGACCTAAACGCAAAGTTGTAAGATTGCCTTGTTGGAGACTTTAACATAAATCTTGCCCCTTTCCTTGATCTTGAGTGGGCACCATCAAAATTCATTTTCCATGCTTTATCATTATTTTTTTCTTCTTTAAACTTCTCTTTAATTGGTGCTAGCAAGTTGTAACATATTGAAAATCTATACATGTCAATCACATGATAAACAAATTCATTCATGGGCTCCTTAGGATCTTCTATATGGAACTTCCTTTCCTTGCTTCTTAGAAGTCTAACAAATCTAGATGATGAACCATGCAATGGGATGGTTGCATATGATAGGTCCATCTGAATACAACCTCTCATAGTGGTGGTCCACTTCCTAGATAAAAGCATGCCCCGGTACATCAATTACTAGAACATCCATTTTGAAAGTGACATCTAGGTGAAAAACCAACTTAACTTGTAGATCTATGATTACCCCATGGGTTTCAATCTTCCTAGAGTCCATAACACACACTTTATGATAAGGCCTTGTGAATTTAAGGCCTAATCTTTCCATGACCTTCTTGGTCATGATATTTGATGAAGCTCTTGAATCATACATACAATTATGCAACATAAGATATTTTATTACTAGAGATACAAATAAAGGAGGGTTCTCTTCCTTTGTCCAATCCATACTATGTAACACAACAAGTAGATCTTCAGGATACTCATTATATTTTCCATGATATGTGATGAGACCTTTACCATTAGGAGCATTAATGGATTTCAACAACTTTTCTTTTTGTGAAGGAATCTTGATGAGCTTTGATACTGACACCAAAACCTTGACATTTGAAATCCAATTTCCTAAGCCAACACTCAAATCCGCAACTGGAGGAGTGATTACTTTGGGAATGTTTTGATATGACTTGTTTGTATTATCATTTCTCCTCCTTTGATAGGTCACTCCTTTGTGTCTAGCAATTTCCAAGATTTGTTCTATTGTAGGTTTGTTACCATATAATCTAGTTGCATTGTCATATTCTTCAACCACTTTGTTGGCATCTTCACTTTTTTATTTCATTTGTATCCAATGATCCATTGATAACACATGTGGTTTTCCTACATTGTTTATATGGTCAGAATGTCTTGAATACCCAACAAAGTTGTTTGTTTAACGAAATCCTTTCTCATTGACTTGGACAAAAATTGGGCAAGTGGACTCTTCATGGAAATCTTCACAAGCTCTGCAGAAAGGAGGGGCTTCTTCATTCACCACATTTGCATATTCCAACTAATTAGGTGGCCTTTGGTCTTGAGGATTCTTTCTTTGCCACCTTTCATTGTTGAGCCTAGGTTGGAATATATTATTTTGTGCTCTTTCCATGGCTATTAGTGTGTTTTTCATGGAACTAAGTTGATCGACATGATTATCTTCCATTCTTTTCATCATTTCTATCAAATCTTTTAGAGGATAATGAGAAGTATCCTTATTATCTTATGCTACTTCCTTTTCTTTATTTTATGACTGCTTTGATGTACTACCTCTAGTAAAACCATGAAGGTTAGAATTTCCAGAAGCTTGCATGTTCTTATCAATTTTGATGGCTACTTCTTAGGCAACTTTAAGATTTGTTGGTTCTTTATCTCTGAGTTGATATCTCATTTCCCAATTGAAAGCCTCAATATAGTAAATGAGAATGGCAACAACTGGAGGCTTATAATCAGTGTGAAGAATTTTGACCAACTCATTAATTTTTTTGTTGAACTCCTCCATGGTCTCATTTTCATTCTTTTTAATACTATGGAGGGCTGCCAACAAATGTTGATGCTCTTTATTATCTCCCCATATTTCCATGAATCCTTCTATTATATTCTTGATGGTGGCATACTTATTATCATCCAAACTAGAAAACTAGTCAAAGACATCTTCTTCTAAGGATAAGGAAAACAATTTCATCTTGATATCTTGATGATTGTGAGTTGCATCACTACACCATTTATTAATACATAAAGAAAATGCTTTGACGTGAGCTTTAGCAGTGAT
>ML814739.1:147063-182662 GCA_009831015.1 Picea engelmannii | reverse complement strand
CACCAAAAATGGCATGACATGTACTATCCATATAGAATAGTATTATCTGAAAATATATCATAACTCATACCGTTACCCATCAAACAAACTTGGGTCCATTACCCAAACTTGGGGTCTCCAACTTCTCATGGCCATAACTCTCTGACCGTGAGGAATTATGTGACATTCCACATACCACTGGAAATGACATGACAAGAAATATCCATCTAGGATATTTTCCCTAACAAATTCACTTTCCTTCATCTCATTATTATAAAATTAAGCATGGGTTCTCTTACTCCACAAAGCGTCTTCCCGTGAGGGATTTCACCATAAGGGGACCACTTTGGAGTTCATCCATATTTACTTCTTATCAACCATGAAAAAACAATAATGAGTCATATTTACATCAAACACTATTGGGTCCATTACCCAAACCTTTGTGCTACGGGTTTTTCTTCAAGGGTTGACATCAATGACAACCAACCTTAATCAACATATGAAAACTAGTAATAAATACAAGTTGCAAAAATTTGCCTTTATACACACCTCTGGTTTAGTGTGGAAACACTTTCAATCCACTGGGTGTGTCCTTGGGGGAAAGTCTCGAGTCAAAGTGTTGTCACCTGATCCTCGACTCCTCCGTCTAGGCCAACTCTTAGTGAAGCCAAGGGGGGTAGTCCCTAAAGAAAATAAATCTAAGGCATGATATGATCTAAGAACAAGAAATAGAATCTAAGAGTTTTTATTGCAACAAAAATAGCAAGATATAAATGAGATTACAATAACAACATATGATTGAAATTACATTAGCAACATATATGACATGTAAAATAAGATTGCTTATGCTTGGAAATAAGGCATTCAAGATATTTTCATTTGAAAGACACAACTTACATGAAAAAAGGATACAAATACTTAAGGCAAGATGATAAGAAAAATAATGTAGACCAGTGCCAAATATAATGAAATGTTGTGAGATTGTGTACCACAAGTTGCCACTGAAAGATGAAGGCTTGCAAGTGTGTTGCTTGTAAATTTTGAGAATTTTACTTAATGTTGAATGATTATTAAGTGTTGGAAAAGATTATTATGAATGTTGTTTGTGAAGTGCTACTTGAAGATAGAGCTACTTTTAATGTGGCCTCTTAAGAGGCTATCCCTCAGCTTGGAATTTGTAGAGAACTTGTCGAAGCCCAAATGGATTCACCAACAAGCTCAATAAATGTGTTGGAGGTCCAACACAGGGATAACCTAGATCTCAAAGTTCTCATCTGACTTCACAAACTCACTTTATGTGGTTTCCAAACAAAGTAATAACAACATTTCGAGAATGTCCTAATTATACTAACCTACACTAACCAACCCCGGTTCTAATGAGTTCCCGAATTGAGCTAGGATAACAAGGGTTCAGAGCATACATCGGGTAGATGAGGGGATGAGTTTGTTTGCAATAAAATAAAAGTTGCAGAAAAATAAAGATTTTTTAATTAAACTAAGTCCACACTCTCCAACCCCTCTTTCACACGAGCCTACTTATGGGAGCTGAGGGGACAAGTTTATTTGCAAGAAAATAAAATTGTGATAAATTAAAATGTTTTTCTAATTACTAAATCCACACTGTCCAACCTATGTTTGGTGTGAGCCTACTTAGGGGAGCTGAGGGGATTGGTTTATTTGCAAAAGTAAAGCTGAAAGGAAATCTAATCTAACAAGTAGTGTTCTACTTTGGAAAAATGAAAAGATAAACTAAGATTTCTTTGTAGTGTTTATGATTAAGGTTCCTTTTAGTTTATTCTCAAAGTGTGAAATTGTAAAACTTAAGCAAAAACGAAACCACACAAGATAATCACACTGGTCCCCCTTAGGGGGAAAAAGAAAGGTGGAGATTGTGTACCCCACTTATTTTATTATTTTCTTATTACAATGCCTTTTCTTTTTGGGGAGGCTTGTGATCCTTATATCTCTGGATCACAAGGTTTACAAAGTTTCAAAAAGTGTGTTCTTCAAATGGGTGGTTCCAAATGTAAAAAAGCTTTGATTTCTTCAAAATTTGGCACAGTTTCCCTTTGTTTTATTAGTGACCTAAAAAAACCCAGAAAACAAATAGATATTAAATGCACCAAAATACACTTTAGAAGTTCCTTTGGATAGCAAACCTTAAAGCCCAAACTTGCTAGAATAAATCTAAGTACAAAAATGATTTTTTTATGACTTTTTGATGTTAAAATAAAGTTAAAAGAAGGCTCTTTTAGTGACTTTAGTTTGCTGTCCTAAAACAACAAGAAAATGACACTAATTAGCTTGATTTAAAAATAAAGCAACCTTCTAAACTACTTCACTTTTATGCCTTTAAAATTTGAAGAAAGGCTTTGCAAAAAAGTGACTTTTTACTTCTAGATCTAGCTTTAGATATGAAAATGAAACTTTGATCTTGATCTAAATAATCATGCATGCATGAGATCTACTTGATATAGCTTTGAAAATTGAAATCTTTTTGCATGTAAATTAGAAAGTAACCAAGAGAATATTGAAGTCTTTTCTTTAAATCTTGAATCTTGGGTCATGGGGTCCTTTGGTAAATGAAAGAGGGAAATGCTCTTCAATCTCTTGAAAACGATGAAAGATGGATCTCCAATCCAACACCTCTCCAATCTTGAGTAACCTTTTCAACCTTTGCAAACACTTTGTTAGATAAGGTACTTCCTACAAAAAAGACTTGAAGAAACACATTAGTTCATCATAAAAGCATGCAACTTAAAAAATATCTAAATATAATAAAGTAGTAAGATCTAAAGAACAAAGTGGTTAAGTAGGTCCTACACTATTGTGTGTTAACACACTTTGCAAGGCCTTTAGATGAAGTAGATATACAAAGCAAATTGAACAAATACAAAGTTACCTCAAATCCATGCACAATTATCCTAGCATCCACACATTGATACAATCACCATAGACCTCCAAAGTCTTTTATTCAATCTTAAAAGAGTATTAAAATAGCCAAGATCTTTCCCCAATCTCCAACTAAACAAATGAGGAGAGGTCGACTTGGTTTTATAGCTAAGAGGGCATGAATTCCAAGGAGAAGGGTTCTAATCCCAATGTGAAGTGACCCAATTGGGTGGTAGGATGTGCACCACCTCTCAAATTAGGTGAGATAACTCACCACAAGTCGAGTTAGAGGGTAAGGAGGGGTCACCACCTCTCTTGAGTAGGTGTGCGCCCTTCTTTGGATTATCTCCCCTACTCCTCATGTGCCACCTCTCAAGGAAGTGCACACTTATGCTTTGGGATCTCCATCAAGTGGAGAGAACTATCCACTAAATCTCTCTAACTCACTCTCAACTATTACTAAGTGATAGTGAAGTGGGAGAGAGAGACCATTAACTGAAAACATGTTTCCACAAAATTAACATTTGCTGATTTTTGTCTTTTATTTGTTATTTATTTACCTTTTTCAAGAGAAAATAAATTTTTCTTGAGTAAAACTTAATTTTTACCCTAAAAAAGGTGGTACTTAGGTAAAGTGGGTATTATGGATGTGAAAAAGAATACCTAGAAGGCATATAATGTCTCCTAGTACTACTTTTTTAAACTTAATCAACAATTACAATTAAAAAATCTCGTTTTTGCGGGAATTTTTTTATTGGCTCAAAACATTAAAAAACCTAAGGGGGACTTAGTGCCATTTCCATATGACTCAATAGTGATGAACTAACATGGTAATATAAACATTTAGATACTAGAATTGGATTTCCAAGATAAGAGCTAAGCATCAGTACACACTCCAGCTTTGGAGGTATTTGAGTGAAAAAACTTAGAAATTATGACTCGCCTAAAATGAATTTCAGGCAAGAAATAATTAACAAGTGAAGAAAAACACTCTAGAGTATGTACTCATGATCAAGTCTTATGAGGACATGCCTTTTACAAAATCATCATGTTATTCTCATCTTATTACAATGTCCCACATGGGATGGAAATGAAAAAAAAGGTGGTCAATTTGACCGACTGGACTTATGAACTCTGCATTTTGAGCAATTGTTTTCTCAATGTTTGTGAGCTCAAGTGTAAGTCCATCCTAGTGAAACTTGGTGGATAACAACCATCTGTTGGGTGGTCAACATCAAAATCTGGTGATTCATTGAAACATGAGATATAAGATCTGACACTGATTTGTTTATGAGTGGAATATGTTTTTTCTACTACTCATAATCAAGAGCAATAAGCAAGTTTTCCTTGCGAGAATCATCCCTTCTACCAATGCCAACAATGTCATCATTGATTTCCTCCTGGATAGAAAATTCATCTTGGTCTAAGCATAAAATTATTTCAGGGGTAGATTCATTTTCACAATCTGAGAGATCAATGTGAAAATCCTTGGAGTCTTCCAAGAGACCAACACCCTTATGGTCATCTTTTTCAGTAGTGGTATTACAACAAAAAACGTCATTCTAGAGATCATTTCTTCATAGGGCATAGTAAATTTAGAGGGCATAGTAAAGTATCTTCTTCAAGCTCATAATTATATTCCTCAAGCCCTTCATCCAAATCTGGGCCCCTTCCTTCAATGCTGACCTTATCTGTGATGCTTCCCTCTTCACATGTTGGGCATAGACATGAACTGGTAGATAAATCTTCATTGTTTCGAAAATTGTCATAGCCATTCTTCAAAAGATCAAAGAGACCTCTCTATATTGACGTTTCGTTTTCAAATTATTTTATGAGGACTTCTTCTATGACCTTCTCACAGGCTGATCCCTGAGGAAGATCATGGGGTTGTTCTTGTTGTATGTTTGCAACTTTTTCTTCAACACGTGTGTCATCATCATCTTTTTCTTGCTAGAAAGAACAATCATATCCTAGTTTCTCATCCAAATTGAGTGACATGGCAACCATTTCTTCATCAAAACATAAATTGTGGGGTGGATTCAAGTTTATCTTCACTTCAAAACCATGACCCCTATGATAGCCATGAATTTCACCCTCATTTTCATATGGTAAAGGGAAACAATATAAGACATCACATACTTGGTTTTGGAAAAATTTAAGGTCTTCCATATCCATGTTGTCCTCTGTGTGGACAATCGTGCCAACCTCCTCAAATCATGGGTGTAAGATTTCCTTTGAAGTACATTCATCACCACAATCAACATGAAAATCCTTGGAATCTTCCAGAATACTAGCATCATCATTTCTATAGTTGTCTTGACAATTTGCAGTATCAATGCAAAGATCCTCAAAACCTTCATCACTTGAGGAAGCATTACAACCAACAAAGTCTCCATTCAAATCATCATCCATCTTTGTGTTGGTAGTGATATAGTTTGTTATGAGGCTGGAAACAAACTAATTTGCCTCTAGGAAGGCTTTAAAATTTTCCCATCCTTCTTTTTCTATGTCAAGCTCCAACATTTTCGAAGATTTTTCTTTGCCACCATATTTCCTCACCATGATAGCACATAATGAATTTACTCCATTATATGACCTAGAAATTTCTAGGCCCAACAAAACATTGGGGTTCTCTTGATAATTCTGCATAATAGTATTGAATTCCTCTCTTCTTTGCATGCAAAGGCCAACTAGGAAATCTTCATTGTGGCAGTGTTCTACCAACTGTTCACAGAACGCATTGTCTTCTTCAATGCTTTCCTTGAGTGCTTGGTAACTTTCTTCATCATCACAATCATCCTCAACTACTTGATCCTTATTTGTACCTTCATCTCCTTCAATGGGGTTGAAGGAAAGTCCCTCTTTAAAAAGGGCTTTCTCAATATTCTAATGAGTATCTTCAAATCTTTAAAATCTCGGCCCCCAATGCTTAAGGAACTTCCAGAAAAAAATAGCCATAGAGGGGATTCTTTTTGGGCTACAAGAATGCCTGACCTAGTCCCTTTGTTTCGCTTCTAGAGATAATGTAAATAGTCTTACCAACACATCATCGTGTATCACATCCAACTTGGAAGTGTATTTGACAAATTTTACAACATGTGCAATCGTTGAAGATGGATCACCATCAAACTTCGAAAAATTCTCCCACCATCTAAGTGGAAATTTATTTGGATACCAATAGAAAACCTTGGTATCCAAAGATTTATATTCTTCATGAAAGCACCACATATCCATCCTTCACTATGTGCAAATTTCAACATGAGAGATCAACAATAAATGAAATTTTCATACCTTATCACAGTGGAGTTTCCAAGGTGAGTCATAGATTCCTTCACAATGATGCTTGTCCCACCTTACAAGTATAAAGTCTTCAAAATATGTAAGAACAAGGTCTTCGTTCTTCGAATGGAGTCGCCAGGAAAAGATCTTCATATTTGAAAAATCCTCCAATGTCTTCTTTTGGGTAAATGGACTTTGTCCCCGACAATGGCACCAAAATGTTATCACACAGACTCACACTTATTGAGATAAAGTCTGAAATCTCAAGTGCAATCATGTGTAACTGAGAGGGAAGGCCACTGTCACCTCAACAACCCTCTTTCACTTTAGACCAAATCTCCTTCAGCTCAAGGGGGTTTCCTTGGACTAAGATTGCTAGGACTTAGGGCAAGGAAGCTCAATGTGGAGAGTGAAGTCCAAGAAAAATGAGTTTGGGTAGCTTTAGAATATAAAAGAAATTAGTTGGAGGTTTGGAGGTCAGTGTCTTTTCATTGGGTAATGGAGTCAATGCAATGGAAATTTCAATGGGGGACAAATAAAACTTAAGTATTGATCATAGGGGGATGTACCCTCACAATCCCTAACAACATCCTGTGTTTTATTTGGTTTGTAGCACAAGATCAAAAGTAAACTAGGTCAAACCTTAGGGAAATAAACAATCTTAATCTCTAGGACTAGAAACTAGCCAAGACAAGGTCTAGGGGGATAAATAATCTTAATCCCTATGCTAGGTCTTAGGCACTTCAACACAGTTTAAGATGAATGAAGTAAGGGAAGGGGATAAACAATCTTAATATTTTCTTTAGGTTTCCAACAATATGAGCCAAGGATACAAGATACCATGCAACTATTAACCATCTAACAATGCATCCACCATAATATACCACAAACCAACATTTAAACTTTAAAAAGAACACTTAATCAAGTTGCTATGCATGAATAAACCCTATCTTCATCGATCATTCACCAAAGACAAGAAAAACACCCACAAAATGATTTCATCAACAAGATTCTTTAATCCTCCATCAAAACACCAATCCAAGACCAACATGTTCAAAAACAAATTTCACAAATTTCAGACCTCCTAAGGGATTTGTCTATCAAGTTGTGATGTGAAAATGAGAGAAGTTCCCCTCTATTTATAGGGGAAAGGATCAACTTCCGCTTACATTAAAATATTGTTTTTTAAGCTAAAATCCCCTACTCTAGCCTATGGAGGTGCAAAAAGGTGCTCTTAAAAAATTATTTAGTCTAAAAACATTCAAATGGATTCTTAAGACATGTACAAAATTAAGGGGCATAAGCCCTCAATAGTGCAACCATATCCAAAAATGAATGAATAATGAGGGGCTTTGGTGCATCGTCCAACCTCCAAAGTCCCTTCAACCGTTCCCCTTCCTTCGCCAAATCATCCAACATAGTCTTAGCATCTTCCAAAGTGGGAAAACAAGCTTCCAAAATGCATGCTCCAACCCCCACCTTATCAACAAAGTGGGGCTTAAAAAAGGTGAGTGTCCTTATGCAAGAAGAGTTCTAAGTTTACATAGGTCAGCCCTCAGTTACATCAATCCTTTGACAATCATATAGGTCGGCTCCAGACTTAATTTCTCAGGTCATCTCAACTAAAAATTTATTTCAGTGCTACACACATATATATGTGTAATACTCCTATATTATAATTATGGCAGTGCTCGTCTGTATTTAAGCTTTGTAAATAATCCTACTGTAATAAAAATTGTTGGAAGTATACCTTTACAGGAATTGTCTGTTGATGTTTTGGTAGCTACGAGAGGTATTAACCTCCACGTGTAACCTAAGACTTAGAATAGAATATTCTGGAAGCAAGTAAACCATTAAACAGATGTGTGAAAACCCTAGAAGACAAGTCAACCTAGCAGAATAAATAATATTAGAATATTATCTTCCAAAAAGACAAGTTGTCTCCACAACATAAAATATAATTACCAAAAAGTCAGGTCGGCCCAGCCATATCATTCACTAGATAGATTAATATAAATAGAGGACGGTTTAGCTCATTTGTACACCCAGTTAGTGTGCAAGTCTTGTGGAGAGTTGCAGTTACAGATGGAAGGAGGAATAAGGGTGCATGGTCATCTCTTGATCTTGGTTTCTCTCTTGGTGATTTTCTTGGTGATATTCTTGGTGGCATTCTTGCTAAGTATGGCGCAAGTTTGAGAGAGAGAGAGAGAGTAGTGCAACTGCAGCTGCTACAGTTGTGTATGGTACTTGTTCTAGGATATGGAGACTCTCTCTCTTGTGCGCTACCCTTGGAGAAGGAGTGCTCTAATTGTCTTGAGTTGTTGTTGTAGTTAGAAACTAGGTTTTATCTGTTGGTTCTGGAGTAGGCTTGCCAAATTTTTTTTAAGTAAAGCTTAGTGTGCTTGAGGGTGACATATGTGAATGCGTATGGTTGGGTGACAATGATATGACATTGTCTATGGTTAAACGAGCATAACAAAATTTCAACATGGTATCAGAGTTGGTTTCCTTCATAACAATTTAACTGCTGGAAGGAAGATCCTCAGTTTCCCCCATTGTCAAACTCATTGAGCACTTACTGAACTCACTAAGAAGGCCGCCTAAGTAAGGCACATCTCTTCCCCAGATCAAATCTGCAAATTTCTAAAGTTGAGAAATTAAGGTTTCCTCATAAAAAAAACCCTATGTCTGCAGTGCCAGTTGTAGTTGCAATTGCAGTTTCTTCATGTCAGTTCCTTCATGCCAATTTCTTTATGCCAGTTGCAACACCGGTTACAGTGCCAGTTGCAGTGCCAACACCAATTGTAGTGAAAGTTTTTGTGAAGTGTTGAGACTAATGTTTGGTTTTCCTAGTGCTCCTTGCCCTAACACATCTCCAACTACCTTTAGATTACAAGTTGGAGCACCTTTGAAGGTTTAAGGTTTGTCATTGCTTGTTGCTATTGACGGATGGTTCCACCACTTGACGATGNTTGTTTTTAGTGTGATTTTAGGAGAAGGTATCTCTTACAATCGTAGATCTAGAGGGATCCTAGACCCAACACATTCAGGAAAAACACAATCCAGGTTTGATTGTTTTCATATGCCTCTAGTTGTTATGGAATTATTGTAATCTTATGAACATCTAATTGTATTTTGATCTATTGAAGTTATAGCAACCTTCGTTCAAAGTTAAAGTTATAAGTTGACTCTAGTCAAAGTATTAGATTGATTAAGGTTGATATTTTAGAGTTTATTTGCATTATATTCTCTAACTTAGATTTCTGTCAAGAAAGCATATTGTCTTAAGTTCATGGGACATGTTGAAGAGAATAATTTTCATCTTGAGTGAAGGAGACGGGAGAATATCAACAACACTCGTTCTTGAAGACAAGACTCTAGGTTCCAGGTTTGATTGATTAAATTAATAAGTTTCCAATTTGCACATATCAAGTTTGATAATTTCTACATTACCAGTTGTGACAACAATCCTTGAAAGGGTCTATTACTGCTAGATATAATGAATACTTGGTAGCATGTGAGTACTATTGATATACATGCTTATTGTACTTGGTCACAATATGAACTAACATCTCCTCTAAGAGATACTTCTTGTTTTTCTTCCAGGCAGGTCACCCTAGTAATAATATGATGATTACCATGAGATTGCCTTTTCATTCTTGTTGACATAGATATGTTCTTATGAAAATGCTATTATACTTTTTTTTCTTGTTTTCTTGTTCCAGGCAAGTTACCATGGAGAAATGATTGATTACAACAATAAAAGAGTATTGTTCCTATTTCTTATTATTGTTTTTTTATTTTGGTTCTTGTTCCAGGTAGGTCACAAGCAATAGCTCTAAGAAGGAGCTATTGTGATTATTTTTCTCGTTCTTATTTTTATTATTATAAGAGTATTATTCTTGTCTATTGTTTTTCCCTTTGTTGTCCTTGTTTCGGGTAGGTCATAGGTGATAAATCTGAGGGAAGCTATAGTGACGGTTGCAGGAGACAACATATTAGATGGTCTCTAGTTTGATACATGGATCAAACTATCTAGATAAGAAGTTGTATACATAACCGTATACATCCATGTACCAAAGAATAAGAAGATGAAGAATGGTACTTTTGGGAGATACATAGTATATCATATGGAGATTAATTGTAAGGAGAAGAAGGCTCCAAAGATGACCGAACAAATCCCTCTAGTGCAGTTGATCACTCTTCAGATCATCAGAAAGAGTTAGTAGAGCCAAAAGGGCCTACCCAGAATCATTGTAGTAACCAAGAAGAGACCAGTGTGGTTCCATGAAACTTTGTAGGATGCAACATTGATGAGCCATATCATGAGGAGCAAATGGATCCGAAGATTTTACAGACTCAGATGGAGTCAAGATTCAGAGGGATAATGGAGACTCAGAGACTTTCATATTCAGATGGAAGAGAGAGACGTCTTCTAGAAATGACAGACATATGCCATGGGTTGAGAAGGCTAGATCAAAGCTCCAGAGGCTTCGAGTAGATATGGGATCTTATGGGAATATTACCTTGCTTCTGTATACTTTGCTACAATGACCAAGGAGGAAGCCAATCATAAGGACTAAGATATATATCTTTTCCTTTGTTCCGAGACCAGAAGGGAAGTCAGTGGTGACTTCCAAGTTGATCTACAAGATAAAGCATGTTGCAGATAAATAGCCTAGAGATGTACAAATCCTGATTTTTATCCAGAGTATTCTCCCAACAAGAGGGAGAAGAATATGATGAGAAACTTGCTCCAGTGTATTGCTATCGATGAACATGTAGCATACATGTTGACTAAGCCTTTGTTGAAAGTGAATTTTGAGTGCTTCAAAGACAAGCTTGGTGTGGCCCAGAAGGATTTTCCCTCATGAGAGGTGTTACGCATTATTTTCGTAATCCCTATGACCGTTAATGATGTAAACCTATCCTTTGTCTTTAGAAGGATCAGTGGCCTAAATTCCTGAAAAAAGAAGGAAGAAGAACTTTGCCTGAGAGAATAAATTGTATTTTCCTTAATAAAAACCATATTAAGGAAGATCATTGTAGGCTGCACTATACGCAAGGTGCGGCGATCACTGATCATCGCACCCTACTCTAAAGCTAGACTGTGATGTTGTTGCAGGATGTACTATAGCTAGAGTGTGACGATTCTGTACGTGGGAAAAACGAGTGTCTTCTTGATGCTTCTAGAAGGAGAAGCTTCTATGGTGAGGTGGCCTCTGAACAGATTGGATCTTACTCACTTTCATGATTTAGTGGGATCATCCTAACCCCCTCACCTTATCCTCTTCAGCTTATAAAAGGAGAGGATCTCTCATGGAGAAAGTTAGCTTGGCTTGGTTAGATTGGAAATTTGGCTTGAAATTGTTAGCCTGGTTAGAGTGGCTTTGAGATTTGCTTTGTCAAGATAGATTGTGAGTAGCTATCAGATCTACAGTCTCAGAATCCGTGGATTAGAAGTGTGTGGGAAGCAAGGAACTGTTGGAAGGAACCTGACAACATCAAGACATCTGGTTGTATCTTTCTTCCACATTCTTTAATACAGATATACTTTTCTTTCCTATATGAATGTTATTTGTTCATATTGTATGATTTCTTGATCACATACATAGTTTCATATCAAATAGACTATGTTATTCTTGTCTTCATTGGCATGTGTTACTTTACAGATATTTCTCCATAAGCCTTGTGACGGAGCTTGGATTGCATTGGTGAAGTCAGATCTTCGATATTTAAAAGATATGTTCTAGATCCATCTCTCATTTGATAATTGAAATCTAAGGAAAGATTAGTGTATTGTCTTGTTTTGTTCTAGTTTCGTAGTGAAGCTAGGGGGATTGATTTGTGTCCACACTTAACAATTAGCTCGATAACAAAATTGGCGACTCCACTGGGGAATAGATTGTTTTCCTAGTTTTTCTTTCTTTCTTTCTTTGATTGCTTAGGTTCTATTTTTTTAGTCATTGAGAGATCCAACTTGACTCTCTAACTGTTAAACTTCACTGGAAAAACCTTCTTACTTTTTTTATTTTCATTTTTCCTTTGATCGTTGCACCCTACTTTAAGGGACAATGTGGTGATATAGGATCGACACACCCTACCTTTTTGACACAGTGTGGCGTCATCGCACTGTATTTGTTCTCTGGCCCGTGACGATCAAGGATCGTCGCGCTGTGTTAGTCTAACAAACTGCGACGATTGTGAAAAAAATTATTTTTTGATGGTTTTCCCTGCTTAGATCTATGATTGGGGTTATTTGTTGGGTCTAATTACAATCTGCTTGAAAAAATAGAATATGCTTTTAGCCATTCTTTGCTTGGTTTTTGCTTTGTTTTCTTTTGAAAGATTTGGTCTCTTGCTTTGAGTGTCTTTCAGTTACAAAGCTTTGTTTTTCTTTAGAATTGTTTAGTGAAAAGAACACTTCTTTTTTCTGAATAAATCATGTTAAAAGAGAAAATTTGTTTGGGTTGTGTTTGTTTTGAAGTGATTTGATATTGCTTTTAGCTTCTTTGAAAACAAAAAAATTAATTTCTTTCTTTGCATTAGATTGGGGGCATCCTTGTTGGGTATGTGCTATATTATTTGCATGTGTGTGTGTGGGCGCGTCAGATACGACAATTGCATCTGACGATCCCTCGTACTAGTTTTTAGCGGATTTTTCTATTTTTAGCGGTTTTGTAAATTAATCCCAGATTAAGGGATTAGGGTTTTGGTATCTACGGAATACCTGAAAACATTGTATATATTGTATGGTGAATGGTGAAATTTGACATAATGAATATAAGAAAAGTTTTCCTGGTTGAAGGTTTCCGATATAAAATCTCTCTGTACTTTGTGTATGAGCCATTGATTAAACTCTGTTTTGCTTAAGAATCTATATGCATTTGAAGTAGCGAAATTGCATGGTTTTTGGCATTTTTGGTCTTGAAATCTTAAAAACAATTCCCCCTCATGGCCAGGGGGGTCCAAGAATCGTTATTGGTGTACACTCTCTTTGGCTCATTTATTGAATATCTTGATATTGATGAGTTTAAAAAACAATTGGGACATTGTGCACATCAGAATGATAAACGTTTTCTCCTTCTCGTAATATAGCTTTCATCGAAGTGAAATATTCACATTCTCATTTATTTGCATTGTTTCGAGTCGGTCAAAACATCATTTAGTCCATGCCATTTCCCTCTTGAGTAACAAAATCCTTAAAATAAAGCGTTTATAAGAATTGATTAGACATTTTTATATTTTCTGGTAGCAAACCTACATTAGATTAGTTGTAGGGATTTGGAATAGGTGTGAAAGATAACTTTCAAAAGCTGTAGACAAACATAGAATCTTGAGTTAGGGAGCGGTGAAATCCACTTGCTAAATTTTGTCTTAGGAAGCCCTTCTCACACAAGGTTCAATCACAAGGTCGCATTAGGACCAACAGAGTTACTCACCCTGCTTTGTTGGTCTTGGTGTAGAGATTGTGCGTATTATGAGGGTCACTTGAAGGTATACCCAGAATGATGAGGGGAAGCCTTTCGAGTTGATTTCGGGGTAGATACCCTGCCTTTTTGCGTGGATCAGACTGTCGACTATTTCCCCAGGCATCATTGTCATAATTGGTAACCTTAGTGGCCTATCTCTTTAGGGTCTTTACATGAGGTGACTGTGGAGGGGCAAGTCTTCACGGTACATGGAATCAATGTTGGACAAACTCACTCAGGATCCTTGGAGGCTATACCCACGATTATGTGTGGGATCTTGCACCAGGGTGTAAGTCCGTTAAGCAGGTCGTCAATGTAACTTTTCCACCCGCTTTATCTCATCCCTTTCTTACTTTGATCCCGTGACATTGGATTTCATCACCAACTAGTGCATTCATTGTGAGAAAGTTTTGTTTGCTTGTTTGCTTACTATATTTTTAGCGTGTGTTGTTTGTTTTCCCTAGCAGACTCTAGGTTGGATCTGTGTTTAATGGCGTCAGTTCCTAGAATGACCAATGAAGGAACCCCTTTTCCAGAGGAACATTTTTCTTTTCCTTCTTATGGAAACATTGGTCCTCCTCACATCGCTACTTTGAGCCTTCCAGGTCTCACAATTGGATTACCATGGT
The DNA here is from genome assembly GCA_009831015.1 of Picea engelmannii. Classification (NCBI taxonomy): domain Eukaryota; kingdom Viridiplantae; phylum Streptophyta; class Pinopsida; order Pinales; family Pinaceae; genus Picea; species Picea engelmannii. The sequence goes on along the minus strand of ML814739.1, from coordinate 168,411 downwards.
TGTTTTCCACTCAGGTAATCCTGAATGTAGCTAGTGCTTCGGTTGTAAGCACTCCCCCCCAAGAACATCAACCTCATGATGATCCTTCACCTTCTTCACTAGTAAGATCTTCTTCACCTTCTCCACTTGCAAGGTCTTCTTCCATTTCATCTTCTTCGTTGAGTGAAAGATCTGAAGCTAGTAACCCGGTGGCTAAGAAGAAGAAGAAAAGGAAGAATAAGAAGAATAAAAGGAAGAATAAGAAGAAGAAAAATAAACAAGGGTCCAAACTTCCAACCGTTGTTGGACATGTTGGAAAACAAGCAGTTACTGTTAGTCGTGTTGGGAATGTTGATGATGTCAAGATCACCCAAACAACCCGTAAGCCCAAGTACCCTTGCAGGCTTTGTAAGGGTAGCCATCTTCTTAAGGATTTCCCTAGTCTATCTAATGTTATAGAAGCATGATCTACACGCCCTCACCAACCCATGTCGTCAGCCTCTAAACAACATGTTGATGACCTCCTGTCAACTAGTCAGGATACCATTGGGAAGAAAAAAAGTATACTCAAGTTTCCATGTATGTTATGTAGAGGGAGTCATCTAACTCACCTTTTCCATCGTATGGACGAAGCCTCAAAATTACTGGAAGACCTAATGGTTTCCCAACCTCAACTTCCAGCTTCTTATCGCAAGCTTACTCTCGACCCACCTGTAGTTGATGGAATGATCAATCCGGTCCCTTTATCGGTCAGTCTGGTTGATCATGTAGTCAATTTGGTCAAGTCCTTAGTTGAACCAATTGACAAAGTGGTCGCTCTGATTCCATCCTCGGTCGACCCCACTTTCCCATTAGAGAGTGAAACCCAAGCGGTCGATCTATTTCCACCTGTCGACCCCATTATCCCCTTGGAGAATGAAACCCAAGTGGTCGATCTGATCTCGTCATCGGTCAATCCTACTCTCTCGCTAGAGAGTACACCTAATGTTTCTCATGCTTTTCTCGTTGGTACAGAATCTACCGTGCTGGGGAGAATTCCTCCTTCTCCCATGGAACCCCCTCCAAGAAATGAGGCCATCCTTTTTTATTGGGGTGCGTTAACTAGACCTTGTATTCCCTCTCACATTCCTTTCAATATTACAATACAGGTTTGTGGTCGGGACATTCCCCAAACGTTGATAGACGAAGGTTCGTCCATTAGTATTTTGTCCTCTTTTGCTCTGCAATATTTGGGACGTTACCCTCAGCTTGTGTCAGTTACACAGACTTTGTTTTCTTTTAATAGAAGAACCAGTCACCCTTTAGGGATCCTTCCTCAGTTTCATGTAACTTTGGGAGGGAAAACTATCGTTATTAACGTTATGATAGTCCAAGACCCCTTGGATTTCGATTTACTCCTTTGGCAAGATTATGTCTATTCCATGAAAGATATTGTGTCCACTCTTTTTCATGTGATATCTTTCCCTCATGATGGAATAATTGTGACTATTGATCAACTTTCATTTGTTGGTCCTGAATCAATGACCTCCCTAAATGGTTATTATACGCAGACGGTATTGTCCCCGCCACAGGTCAATTATGTGGCGTTGTCTCCCATGCCTTCGGCTGCCGATGGAGATGAGCCTCTCACTACAAGCTCAATATCTTATGACTTGGATCTGGTAGTTAACATGGTGATCTCTTCAGTAGGGCTATTGGAGCCTGGCCTCCTTACCTCTATCGCGGCCCTCAACATGTGTTCCCTCCAGAGTGTGCTTCTTCCATCGAGTGAATATCTCTTGGTAGCCATGACCGAGTTTTATCCCTTGATATGGTGTCCCTCATAAGCATTGTCCTCTTGGAATCCGTGATTAAGAACCAACCTTGAGCATGTTTTTCTTATTTCAAGCTCATTAAAAAATGAAACCAACCTTGAGCATGGTTTTCTTATTTCAAGCTCATTAAAAAATGAAACCAACCTTGAGCATGGTTTTCTGATTTCAAGCTCGTTAAAAAATGAAACCAGCTATGAGGATAGTTTTCACGTCTTTGTATCAACCTCGTTAAAAAATGAAATAGAGCTTACGAGCATAGTTCATGTTTCTGTGTCAAGCTCGTTAAACAATGAAACAAAGGTCTACGGATTGAACCTAGAGTCATGAGCATAGTTCTTCTCTTGTGTCAAGCTCGTTAAAAAATGAAACAACTTCCCCCTCTCTGTTTGATTCAAGTACTTCGTTAAGTATAGTATTTGAAGCTTCTTTTCATCCTCCTACGTCGTTGGATGAGCAGAAGCTTGGGGGCCAATGTTTACAACCTTTGGCCTTCATGATGAAGTTAATTCGCTAGCTTCTTTAGATGGGGACTAAGTACCAACCATCCCTATGTTATGCATTGGGAACCTCAAGCATACTTTCCTCTGTTTTGAGCTTGTGTAAAAATGAAACTAGGTCCAAGCATAGTTTTGGCTAGTTTTAAGCTTGTGTAAAAATAAAATCTATCCCAAGCATAGTTTTGTTTTGTTTTAAGTTTGCATAAAAATGAAAACAATCATGAGCTTAGTCTTTGTTATTTCTCGTGCTCGTAAATCAATGAGAATGTAACCAAGTAAAATTTTATCATGTTTTCATACTCGTAAAGGTTATACGAAAAATGAACCCCCTGGAGTCTCCTTTAAGCTCTTTTTAGACTCTATAAACATGAAAAAAATTCTGAGTGATCTTATTCTTTTCACGCTCGTAAAAGTATTTGAAGAAAACATCTAATGAGCGGTAGTTTATCTCTTTTTTGGTCTCGTCAGACTAATTTACGAAAAATGACATTTTGGATTTTTCTTTAAGTGTTTTTCAGACTCTCTAAACATGAAAACCCCTTGAGTTTTCTTTCCTTGGACTCGTAAAACAAACATCGAAAGGCCCATATGGGACCGAACCAATCCTTCCTAGGTTTAATTAAACATACTCTGAGGGACTCATCCGAAGGATGAGCTTACAGTTCAAGCATATGTTATCCTCCTCAAGCTTGTGTAAAAATAAAGAGGTACTCGTCAGAAATGGTGGGCGGGGAATTGGGAAAGAAATGTATCTAAACCTGTATTCTATGAAAGAGTCGCCTTTGAGAATGACACCCTTTCACTCACTTTGTGTGTAGGTTGGAAAATCCGCTTGTCTCTTGATCACACTCCTTTACAATATTACAAATTGGTCTGTGATCCCTGTTGTTGAGTCAGTGTTTCCAAGACAGTTGTCTCGCCGTCAATATGTTCAAAGTGAAGTTCAACCCGGAATGCATTCTATTGCATCGACCATTTATGTAGTCTTTAAGCCTTCTATTGCATCGTACATCCCTGATTCCGTCCTAAATCACTTGTTACTCTGATCTACTTCAAATCTCGTTATCCGTTTCATGTCATTTATGGGGGATACATTAAGGCCCTCATGTGACGAGTCTTTTCCTATTGACTTCAACTCATTATCCAGGAATTAGAGTTAGAAACTAATTGGTACCTTGTAACTTGCATGCCTCAATGGCAGGTTTCCTCACTTTCGATAGTGGGTTTTCATTATTGACCGCTAATTGGGAGATTCCACCGAGTGTTGGACTTCAGCTCATTAATTCACATTCGTTGGATTGTACTAGAGTACTTTGGGAGTCATTGACATTAATGGTGATTTACCTCGCACTTGTTAACGGTATTCATTAATGACAGGTAATCAAGTGGTTTCTACCATGTTTGACTTCATCACATGTATTCACATGGTTAGATTCATACTATAGAGTGGTGGAGATGAAGACCCTAAATTTTTTCTGACAGATTCAGGTTGCGTTGGAGTATATTTAGTTTGCACTGTTGCATAGATCCACATTGTATGTCTCATGGCTATGTTCAAATTTGAGTCTTTAACACATAGACCCAGAGTTTATTTTTGGTGGCTATGTTCAGATTTGAGTCATAATGGCATGGATCCACAATGTATGTTTAGTGGCCATGACCTGTCTTACTTGACATGGATCTTCGCATGTCGACATTTATGCTTTGAGTCATTTGTATTATGAGTATGGGAATTCCCACCTCAGTGATGAAGATATTATTATATTGTATTTCCTTGTTTGTTGGCAGGTTTACGACCAACTGTTCCTTGTTCCCTACACACACTCGACAAAGTATTTCAGCTATCACTCTGTTCTAAATTCATACTTTGGGGGGCTCTCTGTGACACATTATTTTCATCATCCTTATGATCGTTAATGATGTAAACCTATCCTTTGTCTTTAGAAGGATCAGTGGCCTGAATTCCTGAAAAAAGAAGGAAGAAGAACTTTGTCTGAGAGAAGAAATTGTATTTTCCTTTGTAAAAACCCTATTAAGGAAGATCATCACAGGATGCACTATATGTAGGGTGTGGCGATACCTGATCATCGCACCCTGCTCTAAATCTAGACTGCGATGTCGTTTCATGCTGCACTATAGCTAGGGTGTGACGATTCCTGTACGTGGGAAAAATGAGTATCTTCTCGATGCTTCTAGAAGGAGAAGCTTCTATGGTGAGGTGACCTCCGAACGGTTTGGATCTAACTCACTTTCATGATTTAGTGGGATCATGCTAACCTCCTCACCTTATACTCTTCAGCTTATAAAAGGAGAGGAGCTCTCATGGAGAAAGTTAGCTTGGCTTGGTTAGATTGGAAATTTGGCTTGAAATTGTTATCTTCGTTAGAGTGGCTTTGAGCTTTGCTTTGTCAAGATAGATTGTGAGTAGCTATCAGATCTACAGTCTCATAATCCATGCATTAGAAGTGTGTGGGAAGAAAGGAACTATTGGAAGGAACCTGAAAACATCAAGGCATTTGGTTGTATCTTTCTTCCACATTCTTTAATACATATACACTTTTCTTTCCTATGTGAATGTTATTTGTTCATATTGTATGATTCCTTGATCACGTACATAGTTTTATATCAAATAGAGTATGTTATCCTTGTCTTCGTTGGCTTGTGTTCCTTTATAGATATTTCTCCATAAGCCTTGTGACGGAGTTTGGATTGCAATGGCGAAGTCAGATATTCGATATTTAAAAGGTATGTTCTAGATCCCTCTCTCATTTGATAATTGAAATCTAAGGAAATGGTAGTGTATTGTCTTGTTTTGTTCTAGTTTCATAGTGAAGCTAGGGGGATTGATTTGTGTCCACACTTAACAATTAGCTCGATAATAAGAGGGAGTGATGTGTTCCCTAGTAGCGGGAAGTGATGTGCTCCCTAGTAGAGGGAAGTGATGAGATCCCCAGTAGTGGGAGATACTCCAACGCAGGTTGGTACCCTAACGCAGGCTAGTATGCTACCCAAACGCAGGTTGGTACTCCAACGCAGGCTGCTATGCTACCCTAACATAGGTTGGTACTCCATCGCAGGTTGGTATGCTATCCCAATGCAAGTTGGTACTCCAACGCAGGCTGGTATGCTACCCCAATGCAGGTTGGTACTCCAACGCAGGATGGTATGCTACCCCAATGCAGGTTGGTACTCGAACGCAGAATGGTATGCTACCCCAGCGCAGGTTGGTACTCCAACGCAAGATGGTATGCTACCCCAGCGCATGTTGGTACTCCAACACAATCTGGTATGTTACTCCAATGAAATTGCATAACTTATTATGATGTATGGATTTGTGAAATTCAACAAGACAATAGACAAGGTGTGAAGAAGAAAAAAAGTAGTGATGATGATCGTGCCAACAGGAATAACTTCCTCATTAAGAGGGAGTGTTAAATTTTTGAGTAAGATTCTATGAGTTGACGAGTTACTAGTTTTGTATGAAATAGATGTTGACCTGTAGTGTTGGTAATGATTCCCAGTTAGAGTGTCGATCAATATCATTGGAGGTTACCAGCTGGAGGGAAAACCAATAGTGTTGGAGGTGTTTTCCAACTATATGGCTAATGTGCAACTATTTTGGTGATACTTGTTACATTCTTTGTTTGATCATATGATATTATGTGTGGCTATGGTGATGCTACATGTAGACTGGTCTGCAAGACCATGTGAGTATTTCCCATTCCATGTGAGATGGATGGATGTGTTTGACACCACTACATGAATAACATCTTAGTTAATATCTCCCTAGCTAAGAGGGAGTGTTTATGTTTTGGTAGATGAGGGAGGTATTAACTTCCACGTGTAGCCTATGACTTAGAATAGAATATTATGGAAGCAAGTGAACCATTAAAAAGATGTGTGAAAACCATAGAAGACAAGTCGACCTAGAAGAATAAATAATATTAGAATATTATCTTCTAGAAAGACAAGTCGACTCCACAGGAAAAAGATAAATGAAAATATAATTACCAAAAAATCAGGTCGGCCTAGCCAGAAAAGTCATTAGACAGATTAATATAAATAGAGGATGTTTTAGCTCATTTGTACACCCTGTTAATGCACAAGTCTTGTGGAGATTTGCATTTGCAACTGCAAGGAGGAATAAGGGCGCATTTCCATCTCTTGGTATTGGTCTCTTTCTTGGTGATTTTCTTGGTGATATTCTTGGTGATATTCTTTCTACGTATGGCACAAGTTTGAGAGAGAGAGTAGTGTACCTATAGATTCTATAGTTGTGTATGGTACTTTTCTATGGATATGGAGACTCTCTCTCTCTCTCTCTCTCTCTCTCTCTCTCTCTCTCTCTCTCTTGTGCACTACCCTTGGAGAAGGAGTGCCTTAATTGTCTTGAGTTGTTGCTGCAGTTAGCAACTAGGGTTTATCTGTTGGTTTTGGAGTAGGCTTGCCAAAATTATTCTAAGTAAAGGTTAGTGTGCTTGGGGGTGGCATATGTGAATTCCTATGGTTGGGTGACAACGATGTGTCATTGTCTATGGTTAAATGAACATACCAAAATTTCAACATTCTTTGTTGTATATGAGATGCTTCCATAAATTCTATCCAATTCTTTGTTGCTCCTTCTGATACCAAAATTGACCTCTCGCTAAAATAGATACTCTGAGAATAAGTTTGAAAATATTCACCCTTTTTCTAAGTCTGGAAACATACAGAGCCCTGAGCTTACCATTTCCTCAAACGCATTTTCTAATCATTGACATATAATCTGCAGGAAATGCATAATCTGCAAATGAAGACAACTCTGGAACAGAGGAGAGGCATGTTCCATGTTTCCACCTTTATACACACCCCGGGTAACATGGAATAAATCCTCAATCCACTGGGTGTGTCCTTAGGGGAAAGTCTCGAGTCAAGGTGTTGTCACCCAATCCTCAACTCCTCCGTCTAGGCCAACTCCTAGTGAAGCCAAGTGGAGTAGTCCCTAAAGAAAATAATCCATGGCTTGAACTGATCTAAGTACAATAAAATGAATCTAGGAGTTTATTAAAAACAAGAACAAGATATAAATAATTCTGCACAAGAAACATATATGACACATCAAAATAAATTGCTTATGCTAGAAAAGTAAAGCATTCAAGATACTTGCATGTAAATAATGTAACTTGAGAAAGAGATACAAGTGCTTGAAATATATGATAAGAAAATACTGAAATTTAGACCAGTGCCAGAAGTAAAGGTTGTTGCAAGATACATATGCTGCTGAAATGGAGATTGTAATGTAAATGCTCTTATAAACTTTTATTAAGGTTGATAAAAATTATTATGAAAATGTAAATTACTTTATTGTATGTTTGGAATTGTAATGCAAGAAAGAAAAAATATTCTATATGTGGCCTCTAAGAGGCTATTCCTTAGAATGGAGGCTGAGCTTACCGAATATCCAACAATGAGAGTATCCCTTTGATTTTTCACACAAGCTCTATAGAATGTGGGAGATCTAACAGGTAGAACCTAGATCTCAAAGTTCCCACTAGATTTCTTACACAAACCCTCTTTCATTTTCAAACAAGCAATGACCACTTAAATATTTCCCTAATTAAAAATATTCTAGACTGACCAACCCGGTTCTGATGAGTTCCCTAGATCGAGCTAGGCTCGCAAGGGTTCAGAGCATACACCAGGGAGCTGAGGGGAAAGGTTTATTTGCCAAATTGAAATTCGAAAATCAAAATTGCAGAAATTAAATGCTTTCTAATTACTAATTCCACACTAACCAACCCATGTTTGGTGTGAGCCTACTTGGGGGAGGTGAGGGGACTGGTTTATATGCAAGAAAATAAAATTGCAAAAAATGAAATATAATCTAGCAATTAAAAGATTACTTCCCAAAATGAAATCTAAACTAAGTGTTGTAGTGCTTTGTGATAACTTTTAAAGTCACTTTTAGCTTATCTTAAGATGTGAAAAGCAAACTTAACCAAAAAGTTGCAAAAATGACACAATCACAAAAGACACCATTCCCCCCAGGAGGGATGAAGAGTGGGAGCTTGTAGCCCCACTGATTTTATAAATGGATTTACAACAATATTTTTGGAGTGACTTGTGATCATTCATTTGGGGGATCACAAGCCTTTGCAATGTTTACAATGAGTTCTTTGTGAAATTGATGCTACTGGGGGGCCCATATAGTGCAAATCCATCAAAATTTGGCAAAGTCTCCCCTTGCCTTTTCGAAACCTGCAAAAAACAACAAGGTAAATGGGGAAAAATATGCCCAAAAATGTATTGGAGGACCTTGCAAAATATGTTAGAAATGTACAAAATTATTCCAAGTAAAAAGCTAAAAAAATATGCTAACAATAGATCAAGAAAGAAAGCTAAAACACAAGCTTTATTAATGACTTTGTTTGTTGTTTTTGGATAGCAAGCAAAGAGGCACTATGATTTCCAAATTTACAACAAAATCTTAAGAAAATAACTATCTTTTAACATCTAAAATTTTTGAAAGAAAAACATGCTAAAATGAGACTTTTCTTATGCTAGATCTAAGCATTAGATGAAACTTGAAAGTGCAAAATTGAAAATTTTTCCTATGTGGCATCCTTTCCATACTTTGCATTTTTAGCGAAAACTAGCTATCTCCCAAATTATCATTTCCAAAAAAGTTCCACTAAAGAAAATTTATTTGGATTGATGAGTAAATGAAATTTTGAGTAAATAAAATTTACCATATTTTCCATCTAAAGTCCCTTTTTCTCCTTTGAAAATCCCAAAAAGTTTCCCAGAATATGTATTTTTCCCTATTTCGGCATAATCACAGTAACCTCCTTGGAATATGGCCAATCCCTTCACTGAGAATTTTCATGTCTTATTTTCTGGCACAGTGTAAAAATCTCATCACTGGCAGTGCCCCTACCATTGAGCATGACCTTTCTCTTCAAAAACCTCTAATTTTCAATTTCTAGAAAACTAGTTCAAAATTGGCTAGTCACCCTCTCAGGCACTTCTATAGCCCCTAAAAATTGGGGGAAACCCAGAAAATTTCTTGTAATTATGAGTTATTTTTCTCTTAATATTACCCAAATATGATTTTGGCTCTAGACTTGGTTTTTTTTTGTTTTTAACCATAAGACAATTTTTCCTATGTGGCATCCTTGCTGACGTAATTCTTGATGTGGAATTTTGGGTCCATATGGCACCCTAAGATGATTCCATGTGAAACTCTAGGTCACCTCGACCATGCCCCATCATCCTCCAACTCCTTCTCTCTTTCTCTCTCTTCTCTCTTTTCTCTTCCTCTTTCTCCTTCTTTGTCGTCATTTTTCTATTTTCTCTTCCCTTATCTTTCCTCTTTCTTTCTTTTATTTATTTTATTTATGTTTCCCCACCTACACGTGGTTTTCCACTTTGCACCCCAATATTTGACCCAGTGATTGGTGAGTCCCATCTACACCTTTACCCTCGGCACACAACTTGTTCATCTGCTAAGTTGAACAATAGAGGATGAAGGGAGATTGATGATGGAGAATGATTTCAAAGATTTTAGGTGGAGGTAGGTTAATGATTCCAAAGCCTCCCAAACCACCAATCATCCCTCCACCTATGTGTCTCTCCCTCATCCATTTCATATCTTTTCAAAAAAATTTGAAACGACTTTAAAAACCTCCAATACCACTTTTGGTTTTGAAGGCCACTCCCTCATCCATTGTGGCACCTATGACACTTGTTGGTTCCACCATCATGTAATGAAAACCCCCAACCTTTCCACCATGGCAATTCACATCACACTACCACCACACCCAACATGTGCCCTCCAGATCACTAGGTGCAAGAAAATTTTCGTTTTTTTTTTTTTAAATTCAACATTTTCCAATATTTCTTGATTTCCAAAAAAAATATTTCAAACCACCATGAAAATTTGGTTTAAGCCTCCCCGAGCCAAATTCAACCCTATGCTCATCCCATTTCCACCATACCCAACCTTTCAACAATCTTGGGCAAAAAATCAACTTGAATTTGCCCTTAAATTTTGGGTTTTCATTGATTTTCCAAAATTTCTCCATAATCATCTCTGCAAATTTATCAATTCAATTAAATATGACTTCATGAGCCAATTTTTTCCTTGAATTCACCCAACTAACCCCCTTTATTCATCCCCTTGGTGATTTGGAGCATGAATTCCACCATAATTCACTCAAAAATTGGGGGTCTTTAACCAATTTTTTCATGACTACTCAACAATTCATAAATTCATCCAATTTAAGGAATGAATTTACTCAATCAAATGTTAAAATTAGGTATTTTAATCCCTGAGATCAATTTCCCCAAATTTTCCAAGGAATTTTCACCAATTCACTTGGAAAATTTCGACAAATAATTTGTAGACAACCTCTGAAATTTTTATCTGCAATTACATCTTCTGCATGCCAACTCTAGCCCATGTAGGCTTGCTGTTGAACTTGGATTCTATGATCCAAATTTTAATTGTACCCCAAACTCACTTTTGGGAATATATCACTAAAATCCAAACTTTGTCACATACAAAATTTTAAATTTTTCTTCTTCCTCATTCATTAAAACGTTGATACCATTTATTAATTATTCCCAACGGTGCTCTGATTCCCATACGTAATATTATTCCCTGCACATGAACACTCATGCATCCCTAATAACATATCATTTCCATGCATAATTCATGCATATCACATAATAACACTCAGAAATATAATGTGCAAAACAATAGCATAATTAAGAACATCAAATACATAATGCTCAACATAAAAAACACAAAATATAATTAACACTTATCTTTTTATGAAATCACTAACCAACTATAGAACTCAGACATTCCTCCTAGCCATAGACACTATTTTTTTATAACTCTCAACAGTAGGTCACCCCCAAGTTGGGACTATGACTCCACCGGGGAAAAAGGATACCTAACCCAACTAAGGTCTAATAGTTAGTACAACAAGAGCTAGATCGACATACCAACTCCAATAATAGTTCCAACCTATAGCCTCTCATTTCCCACATCCTACAAAACCCAAGGAAATGTATCCCCTTCTCTACATCACATTCCCTCGGACTATCCCAATTCCCTTCCAAATCTCCAACACAAGTTGATCGAGAAGTCTCAGAGCTCTATGGATCCAATAAATCAAGCTACTATAATGGATTCTCTGAGCACCCTCCAAGGCTCCATCCTTCCCCAAGGAAACCCAAGGAGAATTGTACACCCAAATTCACCTAGCATTCACAAGTTCACAATGTCATAGGGTTACAGTGGCTCCTCAGTGCACACCCAACCAACAATGATAAGAATTATGTAATGACTTAAAATGGATCCGTTTTCCACTAAAACCAAACGTTACATATGTATTTTATCATTTTGACAAGTGGCACTCAAAGAACTACTCACCCACCGCTTGGGAACTTGTTCTCCCACTTGATAAATTAGGATAAAATCATAACTTACGACTTCAGAATTAGGGATATATTGTTATATTCTTGGGATTAAGCCCCCTTGACATAACCCCTTTCCTTAAGTCCTTAGCCCCATTTCCCACTCCTGGAGTCCTACCCCCCATACTCTCATGTTTGACTTGGTCTGCAAAAGTGATGTATTTTATTGATATAACCGAGTGTGATTACAATTTATAATGTGAGGCTTACTAAACTTTTAGCATGCAGGCTCTTCAGCTTAATATCACACATGCACTCTATCCCAAACATATATACTCAGGCACTCTAGCCCAACAACCATACTCAATAAGAAACCTATAAAACATATGTACATATACAAATTTACAACCTGGGGATCAACCTGGGGGTATTACATGGTAGATGTGTGGGATGGAATGGAAAGTGAGTGAGGATATAAGCTAGCATAGCTCGATCACGCTGCACTAGAGCTCTCATTGACTAGACACTCAAACGATTATTGTAGTGAGTAGGGTAGGAACTCCATCAATTCAAATGATTATGGTTGGAATGGGCCTTTAAAATAGGTTTTTTACTTAACTAGATAGTGGAATGAAGATGGGTATCCATATTTGGCATTGAGAATCCATGGTTAGTGATGTGAAATCTAGTTTTTCTCTAGGAATTGGTATTTTTCTTTGTGACCTCTTGTTGTTGAATTGTTCACTTGTAATGGTAAGCAACTTCAAATGTTGGTCGAAGTGGGAAACCATTGTTGAAATAGATGCTAAGTTTGGATCTCATCAAGGTTAGCCCCACAAATTCAAAGAGACAATGGGGAAAGAGGTAGGGCCATCGCGAGCTAGGTAGAAGGTTCCTTCTACAATGGTTTTAGTGATGCTTTACCAAAGGATATTTGCAGTGATAGTTAAAAAAGAAGAGGAAGAATTGGAGAATAAGGTCAAGGTGAAGAGAGGTTATACATCTAGAACCACAATTTATGAAGAAATTGCTCCATGAATCCCTAACAATGGTTACTCAACGAGTAGAGAGACCAAACACCATCAAATTTTGGATCTTTACTAACATATTAAATAATTATAATCTAATGTAATAGAAAACAATGGGAATTGAAACAATGAGATTTTAACATGCTAGACTAGTTAGGTACCAAGTAAGGAAATATGATTAATGAAATGTAAGGTTGTATGGCTAGTAGTGATGATAATCACTAGGAGCTAAAAAAGGGGAAAAGGAAAGAGAAGCAAAGAAGGAAGGATGTGGGAAGGACAATGGAGGAAGAGGAGGTGGATGCTCCTCTCACAACTACACCTAAGGGAAAAAATAAAGTCTAGAAGAAGGTGGTTACTCCACCAATACAAATTGATGTGAGCTCTCAATGATCTTAATTACTACAAAGTCTCTTTGGTTTGGCTTTTTGCTTGATTGTAATTGTTATTTAAATCAAGGATCTATATCTAAATCCAAGTATTGTCTTTTAATTTTCAATTTACAATCCATAAACAATTCCTTACTATGGAATGCACAGAGCATAAGATAATTACTCATATATTTTGAGAATTGTAATGTAGTCTTCTTCGAAGACTATCCTACTCTAGTGACAATTGTAATTTAGTCATCTTCACAAACTATCCTACACTTTGGCATGTATGTATTGTATCTTATATGTGTTTACATGTGTTGATCATGTTATCCGCGACTCTCCCCCTCTTTCACTAGTTCCCTTAGTAACCCCTTGACCAGGTGAAATTCTCTCAATCTCTAATACCTCACCCTAACAATAACCTCCCTGACTGTACCCCCTCTATTGATCTTGTTTCATCTGTTTCTCCTCCTAACCAAATTGGTGTTGTTTCCCCCCTTAAAACCTTTTCCCCTACTTCAAACCTCTCAGTTAACCCCTCCCCTTCCACTTTTTCTAGGACCCCTTTGACTCTTTCGATTTCTCCCTTATCCCCATTCCCCCTCCCTGTTACCAATCTTTCTACCCCACTCCCTACTAATCGTTCTAATGTGACTATCAGGAAAAATTCTCATCTCCATCCCCCTAAAAAACCTCTTGGGTCTATAGAAGCTAGACTTTCAAAATTTGTTAACACAGAATCCCCCTCTACCCTTCCTCTACCTCTGATTATCTCCCCTTCCTTAGACCACACCAGTTCCACCTCCTCGGCCCTTAGAGCAAGCTAGCTATTTCATGGTGTTTCTTAATGATTATTTTCTCACTGAATCTACGTGGGTTTGGGGGTCCCACTAAACTCGCCTCCATCAAACTTTTTCTTCATCAAGTCAAACCTGACATTGTATTCTTGCAAGAAGCATTGGTGGAGGGTGAAAAGGAAAAATCCCTCTTTTAACCATGTCTGCCACACTGGAATGCAATTTCTCTAGACTCTCAAGGACATTCCAGAGGTCTCCTTTTTGGTTGGAACCCAACTTATGTTGAGTTTTGTGCTTTTGGTACAGTTGCAGGTATCTTCTTGGAAGGTTGTTTAAAGCATACAAAGGAATCAGTTAAACTTCTTAATTGTTATGCTCCCTACAAAGACAGAGTGTCTTTTTGGAAAAAAATCTTAGATTTCGGTTTACTGTGTGAGGATAATATTATTATTGGAGGCGACCTTAACTTTACATTATTAGCTAGAGAAATGTGGGGGAACTTGGCTCGACTTGACCCTCTGGCTGATTAATTTTCAAATATCCTACACAGCTCAGGATTAGTGGACTTTCAACCATATGTCTTGTCTCCAACATGGTGGAATGGTAGATGTGGTTCTTTAGGTATTTCTAAAAGATTGGACTGTTTCCTATTGGACTCAAAGCTCCTGGATAAACACTACAATTTTCATACTTGGGTTGTTAATTCAACTATCTCAGATCACAATCCGATCTTCTTGCAATTTGAAGTGTCTTCCCGCTCTTCTGCCCCCCCGCTTCAAATTTAACAGCACTTGGTTATCAGACTCAGACTTCATGACTTTAGTTCGATCCACCTGGGATGAGATAAAGAGTTGGACAGACAGATTTTTGATCCTTCTTCTATGCGACAAGATCAAACATTTGAAGAGCTCTGCTATTAAATGGAAGATCAATAAGAAGAAACAACTAAATGCAGACATCATTTCCATTGATCAATAGCTGTCTGAAATCTTCAAAAGGTGCCCTTCACAAATTTTTGAGCAAGAAGATTTGGACTTATTAAAGTCACTCAAATAAAGGAAGAATGATATACTCTCTATTGAAGAATCTTCCTGGAGACTCAGGAGCCAAGCTATCTGTATTGAGAAAGGAGATAAAAATACTAAAATTTTTCACAAATTTGTGTCTCAGAGATGTAGACATAATTCAATTTGGGACCTTTCAAATGAGGATGGGAATCTGAAATCTATTGATTCTAAGTTAAAAGAGATGGATTTCAATCATTTCAAATCTCAGTATAGCGTTATAGAATCCAAAAACATTGATCTTCAAATTGAAGTACTAAAGACTGTCCCCCATTTCTTTAATGATGACGATAATGAGGAGATCGACAAGCCTATTTCGATTGAATAATTACAAGGTACTATTAGTAAAATGCCCAAAGAGAAAAGTCTTAGTCAAGATGGTTGGACACAAGAACTTTTTCATACCTTTTTAGATATTATGGGTGAGGATTTACTCAATGTTGTGGAGGAATCTAGATGCACAGGTCAAATTCCAGGGGCTCTAAATGCAAATTTTTACCCTCTCATTCCAAAAATCAGTACGCTGGTCACTTTTAATGATTTTAGACCCATTGCATTGTGCAATTTTGTCTACAAAGTTATTTAAAAAATCATAGTTTCTCAGATCAAAGATAAACTAGCTTCCTGCATCTCCGACGAACATTTTGGCTTTCTTAAGAATAGACTGATTTTTTATGATGGTGGTATAACACAATAATGTTTACACTTGGCTAAGACGAAGAAACAAAGTTCAGTAATACAGAAACTTCATTTGAAGAAGGCCTATGATAATGTTATTTGGCAATTCCTAAGATTGCTATTGGACCAGATTGGCTTAAACTGGAGTGTTTCTCATTGGATTATGGGATGTATCACCTCGGTTAATACGGTTGTTCTAGTCAATGGTGTTGCAATGGATTTCTTCAAAATTCATTGAGGATTGCGACAAGGTTGTCCCCTGTCTCCTTTACTTTTCCTGATAGTTGTTGAAGTTTTAAGTAGACTGATGATCCCCGTGGATACAGGAAATTTTCATTGTCTAAAAGTTGATGTTAGTACTTTTGTCTCTCATCTCTTCTTTGTTGACGATGTACTCATTCTTAGAGCTGGGAAACTCGATGATTGGTTGACTTTTAAAACTATCCTCTCAAATTTTTGTTCTGCCTCTGGTATGGTTGTAAATTGTCACAAGTCATGTTTTATTGTTCAACACATTGATCATTTCCTTAAACACAGTTTGACTACAACTTTTAATATTCAGATTGAGAGCCTTGATCAAGGTATGAAATATTTGGGTTTCCTTCTTAAGCCCAATAATTATAGAGTGAATGATTGGTTGTGGTTACTAAAAAATATTGAAAAGAGGATCGGGAGTTGGACCTTCTGTTGGCTTTCTCTAGGAGGCAGACTCACCTTAGCCAATTTTGTTCTACAGAGTATTCCAGTTTATTGGATCAGTCTTGTAAAACTTCCCTCCTCCATTCTCCACCGAAATCAACTTATAATTACAAACTTCATCTGGAAGGGGGGGAAAAAAGGATCAAGTTACATCTAACTAAATGGAAAAATCTTGCCAGACCAAAAAATTACGAAGGTTGGGGCATTAAGAATATCTCTTGGTTTTCACAATCACTAGCTGCAAAATCATGTTGGAGAGGTTTATTTGGTTTAGGACTATGGAATACAATTCTAAGTAAAAAAATATCTTAAAGGTATTGATATTATCTCCTGGCTGCGAAGAGATGATCACAAGCCCAAAGGATCTTCTATCATATGGAAAACTTTTATGTGCTCTCTTCCAATTATCAAAAGGTGGCTTGCATGGGAGATAGCTTTAGGTAATCGAGTTTTTTGAGGACATGATCCTTTTATTGGTTGAAACTCCAATTTTAAACTATCAATTCCTTTAATCCAGTTTTTAAATAATTCAAGCATTTACATTGTAGCACAAGCAGTTGTTCTTGATGTTTCTGGAATAAATCATAAATGGTTAGAGTCTAACCAGCTTGGATTATCAGATGGACTGAAAACCAAATGGAAAAATTTTGTTTCAATTTTAAATAGCAGCTACATCCACCTCAAAAACTCAAATGATAAGCTCGTTTGGTCATGGAATAGATCGACAGGAGAAATCACTACAAATCTAGCATATCAGTCCATCTTATATACAACCAATATGGAAGAAAGAAGGTGGTGGTACAAATCTATCTAGGATGTGAACATCCCAATTAAAATGATATGTTTTATGTGGCTGTGTTTAAAATACTGCATCATCTCTGGAGTGAATTACAAAAAAAGAGGAGGCATAGGTCCCTCGATATGCAGTCTACATTTAAGGGATGAAGAAACTACAAACCATCTTTTTGTGGACTATACAAAAACACAAAAAAATTGGTCTGAAGTGTTAAAGTTTTTGAATATTGATAGTGAATGGAAGTGCTCTTCCATTGAGGAAAA
This sequence comes from Picea engelmannii, assembly GCA_009831015.1. NCBI lineage: Eukaryota > Viridiplantae > Streptophyta > Pinopsida > Pinales > Pinaceae > Picea > Picea engelmannii. The sequence continues at coordinate 151,017 of ML814739.1, read as the reverse complement.
TTTGAAGCACTGGTTTATTCAATTTCCAAAACTGAGATATATTCCTTTTTTGGTCATTTGGGGAATTTGGAAATTTAGAAACAAAATATTGTTTGAAAACTGGAATAGATTGGATCCTATGATAGTCACCAAAATTATCCTATCATTCAAAGATTATTCAGTCAAAGAGGAAGAAGACGAAATGGAATTTATATTAAATCCAATCTATTTTGATGATACTCCAATTGTTTTTTTTTTATGGAGAAGCAGATGATAATATATGTGGCATTGGAATCTATCTAAAAATCACTATAGACCACATAGTCAAAGCTCACTTTGTTGGCGGCAATGGAAACAATATGAAAGCCGAACTCTTGGGATTATGAGGATTACTATTACTCTCTTCCATATTTTCCATAAAAAAATTGATGGTTGCTAGAGATTCCAAGGTCACCATCCATTAGATAAATTCAAAATCCAACCTGGACCTGCTATATCTAAAATATTGGAAGGACAAGATAAGAAGCTTAAAGGACAAATTTGAATTCATCAATTTTATGCATGTACATAGACAGTTCAAAAAGTAGCAGACAACCTCTCCAAGAAGGCCCTCAAAGGAAACACGAGTTGGCTCACTTATGAAGAAATTGTTGATGGAACTATTGTCTGTGCAACAAATCTTTACATTTTCTAGCTAGGAACATTATAGATGATCCAATTTTGATTTTTTGTAATTGCCACTATATGACTTTTTGTAAACTTTACTAGAAGGTAAAAATGTGATAGGAAGAAAATAGGAAGGAAAGACTACATATATATTTTTTATCATCACTTTCTAGATCCTTATGTAACAAAAAGTTTCATTTGATTCTAATAGAATAACAATAATTTTTTTTGGTATGAAAATAAAAATAAAAATTCTACAACTAAGTATGGAACATGTAACATAATGCATTAAAATAATGATTTTTTTTATCTAGGTTCCATTATATATATACTTTGAATGAATAACAACCAACCAACTTAGATCCATCTTAACTTGAGATTGATCTCTCTTCGCACTTGATAGATATGGAGTTAAGATGGATCTAGGCTAGTATAATATATTCTATAATATGTTACAACCTTTCTAAGTACTACATTGTTTTCTTGATCTATTAATTGAATCTAGGGAAAATTGAAAGGAAACAAATTCAAACCAACATATATTTTTTAATATATATTAATATAATTTATGATATATTAACCAACCTAGATCCATTTAACTTTGGATCTATCAAGAGTTGAGAGGGATAAAATCTGGTGCAAACCTTTAACCTTTCTTCAAATTTTGCACTCTAAAAAGGTTTGCACCTCTAGACATTTGATCCCTAGTGGCGCTTGATAGATTAGGAGTTAAATGAATCTAAATTAGTGGTTCTTCATTCAAAGTATATATATAATGGAGCTCAAATAAATTTTGATTATTTATTATTATTATTATTTTAATACTTTGTGTTACATCAACATTTACCCCATACTGAGTTGATATATATATATATATATATATATATATGGAGCTATATAATTTTTTATTATTTTAGTGAGTTTTGTTACATCAACATCTCCCCCATATTGGGTTGTATAGCTGCCTCTCTGCACTAAAGTAACTATTACGACCTCCATATACTAAATCTACTTTATTTAAGTCAAATCTCTTGAGGTGCAAATCTTTAATCTTTACTCAAATTTTGCATTCTAAAAATGGTTTTCACCTCCATAGATTTAATTCCTCTAGCCTCTTAATAAATCTGTGGTTAAGATGAATCTATGTTGGTTTAATACATTAATATTAATATATTAATCTCCTGTAACCACTACATTATTTTCGTGATTTATTGGTTGAAGCTAGGGAAAATGGAAACAAAACACATTCAAACCAATATATTTTTTTAATATATTAAAATATTTTATAATATATTAATATTATAAAATATATTAATATATATGAAGATATTTTTTTATAAATATATTTAAAAAAAAAATTATATACCTAACTAAATACTATGTTATTAAGACTCTGGTTGCAATTATTTTAATTGAACCCACTTTATTATTACAATTATAATTATATATAACACTTAACACTTTAAGCCTCAACACAAATTAAAACCTTATCTCTAAATTGTTGTTTGTTGAACTAATTACCTTTTAAACTAAATTATAACTTAGTTTTAATGGACATATAAAAAATTAAAAGCTTGACTTTTCTATTTCTATTTTTAAATATAGATCATTTTTTTTTAATATCAGATTTATACAACTAACATAGATGTTTTCACCGTCAAGTTATTTGTTCAACCAATAAGATTCAAGAATGATGAATCCATTTATATATTCAAAAATGTAATTTAAACAATAGAAAGTGGTAATTTAAATGATATTGAAGATATTGACATATTTTTCGTTGTCCTCCCAAATCAATAAATCCTTAATTACCTCTTCATTTAACATTTAAGTATTGAGTTTTAGCATTTACCTTATAAGTGGATAGACATAATAGGGTGTGTGTTTCTATAAGCTGTGCTGGAGTGGGTTTAATGACCATGCTTTTATTTTATTTTTAATATCATTTAGAACACTGATTTGAATGGGCTTCCCTGCCTTTAGAATAAATGATAAAGAATTATCATTTAGAATATTGATTCCATGGGCTTCCCTGCCTTTAGATGGGCTCAAGTGGGTTTAATGACAATGTGTTTCAATTTTTGGGCTATCTCTCGGGTTATGGCTTAACTCATTTAGCTGAACCCTATTCTGTATAGATAAACTCAAACTCCTTTATTTCTCTATGCATCACTGAATGCTATCATTCTACTTAGCTAAACATTTGATCATGGGATTAGTGGATTCGTGTTGAACAATAGACTTCTTTTCAACCCTAGACTCTTTCAATCTGAAGAATTGGATTGTCTGCTTAACCCCCCTGCTTACATGGATCCCGATCCCTCTCTCGCCTATCTAGACGAGTTGCCTACTTCCTCCCCTCGACCAGCTGAGTTCCCTCTACACAAAGTTTTCCGGATCTGCCCTACTCTCTACTCGACCTTCTCAGAGTCCGAAAAATTATCTGTTCTTAATTTCCCTTGGCTGGACTGTAGCGACATTGCTTCGCGACCTGCCCGGGAAGAGGCACTCCCGGTTACACCTGACGACCCACCACAGACTTCGGAGGCTCCACATACTCTTCCTGCCAAACCATGTCAGACTCTACCTCTGCCCACAGTTTTGGAACAGGATTCTCCTCCCTTTTTACCACCTGGCTTTGGACAGTCGGATGTGGTGGATCCAAACCAGCTGGACGATTTGGTCTCCTCGACCCCACAATCCATGTTACAGGATTCTAAACCAGCACTAGCTATATACAGGGGAAAAGAACATATTCGCCCTGTTGTGGAGTCGGGATGCTCTTCCTCACGCGGACAGAAAAAAGTTGAAAAATCCTTTTCATGGTCGAGAGGCATTGGCACTGAACTTTCCCCGCTACAGACGAGGAGCTCCAGAAAACATAAGGAGTTACAGAACGCTTCACAACCTTCCACAGATCTGCCGACACAGGATGGAAAGGCCCTTAGAGCATTGAAGGCCTTGGCTCGTACAAAATAATGTTAGTGCTATCCCTGAATATAAGGGGGATCAGAGGCACTCTCAAGGCTGCCTCCTTCAGGAGACTCCTGGAACGTTCTAAACCGGACATTATTTTTCTGCAAGAAACACTCACCGACGCTCAGCACTCCAGAGATTTTATGTTTCTTTTTCGCCCATCCTGGTACACGGTGGCAGTTAGCTCAAATGGTACTTCTGGGGGTTTACTGATGGCATGGGATCCATGTATCTTTGACCTGAGCCCCACTTTGACGACTGGTGGTATACTCTGTAGGGGTGTTTGCCTTGCTGATTCAAGAGAGATAGCTTTTTTAAACATATACGGCCCAT
>ML814739.1:80289-98706 GCA_009831015.1 Picea engelmannii | reverse complement strand
ACAAATAATAAATTAAAGAAAATATTTTTGGAGAAAAGAGGGGGATGGATGACACTTGTGCGTTGGAGAATTTTTGAAATATTTTATTAAAATTTAATTTAAAATGTGAATTAGGGAAAGTTGGTGGGTCTCAAAACTCTATAAAAGAAAAGGGGGATGAGGAAGAAAGGGGGATCGGTTGTTAGCGTAACGTTACGCTGCCGGTTTTGTGACTTGACTGATTGCTTATGAGGAGTTGGAATTTTCCCAGCTTGGATTGGAGTGGTAGCTCGACCTTGTGAGGCGAGCTGGGAAGCTAGACGGACCATCTGGAGTGTGTGTGGCCCCTTTGCGGCTCGGGGGGCTAAGGGGGAAGCAGAGTACCCCGAGCGATTGGTTGGGAGGTACCGGTGTAGTCCCTACGGTCAACGAGCGAGAGCGGCATGGAGTAGGAGCGACATGTAGCACAGGCGTCTTTCGAAGCAGACTATAAGGCAACGGTATGCTTTTCTATTTTGTAGAATAGAATGCAGTAGGTTGTAGGCTTGTATCTGATTATTGTCTGTAATGCTTTCGGTATGTTTATACCTAGTGTTATCTCGTCTCCTTCCATGTTTATATCTCGCTGGACATTTCTGCGTAATCCTTCTTGTCTGCATTTACGACCTTGAAATCTAAATGATGATGGGCTCTTATCTCTGTGTTTCTTATTCGATGAATTAACCCACACGGATCTCGCCCACCTTTTCTCTATGTTTCTGTTGTTTTTGTTGCTGCAATCCTTGTGTTATAACTCGCTGGAGGATACCTCGTGGATTCGCGCCCTTGAACTCTGCAATTTCTTCTGTGTTTTGTTGTTCCACTCAGCGTGGCGATTGCCCAAAACTTCTCTGCGATTTGGTATTTCTTGATCTCTGCATTTTGTTTTAATTACTTTGTGGATTGAATTAGTTTAGGGTCTGTAAACTGCCTTTTTTTATTTCTTTTAAGCACGCTAGGGATGTGTTCTTTGGGTTGGCGGCAGAAACCTCAGCAATTGGATTCAGCGATCTGGATTCGATTGGGGACTGTGTAGAGTCGACTTATTGTTTTTATCTGGAGTATTTTACATTCTTGGGCCAGAACTCCAGGAGCGTTAGCGTGAGGGGGTTTCTTTCAACTTCGGGCTGGGTGTTGGGTTAGAAAAATAGTGGTTTCTCTGCGTTTTCAAATGATTTCTCTGCCCTTTATCCCTGCGATTCTGGGCATGACCCCTGCGACTTATTGATAAACCCTGGCACCTGTTGGATACCATCTCTGCAATTTTATCCGTGAACCCATTACTTGGATTGGTCCTTGACAGCGTTTTTGTTTTTATATGACTGTCGCGGTCCTGGGAGGGGCGATTTGATTTCCATACAGGCGTTTAAACGTACTGTGGTCGTTTCTATTATGCAGGCATCCCCTTTTTGTATGTGGATGTTTTTACTTTTGTGAGTGTTTTTAAATCTACTGTGGGCGTTTCTTTTTACCTCTGCGGGCATTTGTATCTGGGCTCACTGCTCGTATTTCCACATTCGGTATCCACGAATTCACTTACCCCTTCTCAGAACGCGATTTATTACTGATTAATGAGTTTTATCACACGTATTGCTGGTAGATTTCCTTCCTGTGTTTGCTTGGTAATTCTGAGCGTTCCTTCTCTTGTACTCTCTGCAAACGTGGTTTCATTCTTTTTCTTTTTCCATTAATTTCTCCATTCTCTGATGGAATCCTTAGTCAGCGCCACTGCTTTAGCGACCACCTAGTATGCCCTTTATTGTTCTTCCAGTGTCAGCATGTTGGACAGGGATGCCATTTTCGCCAATTGTCAGTTGCCTTGATTCGTGCCTTTTTGTATGGTTGGTACTGGGGAAGAACTTTACGAGGTTACGATCATGAAATAAACTGAAAAGAAGTGAAATTTATGATATGATATCAGTGGAAATATTTATGATATAATATTCGTGGTAACGCTAATGCCAGTGGTAATATTTACGATATAATATTAGTGGTAACGCTAATATTTACGACATAATATCAGTGGTAGCGCTAATGTTGACCCCTGTCTTATGTAGGTTACAGTCCTGATTTACAAATTGCTTTATGGTTATCTTGTAGGGAATGTTATTTTAGATTTAGGGTTAAGTGATGACATATAAAAGGTATGGTAGTTGTAATTTATTGCAAAGTTATTGACTTAAAATGTTGTTGTAAATGTTACTTTATGCATTTAGATCAATCATACATTCATATGGCAATGTTAATGTTACTTCATTGATTCTACATTTAGATAATTTAGTTAATGTGTATGTTACCTTAGTGCCGACGAAAAAAGGATGTTGAAGTTGCGTTAATTATGGCAGGTTATGGTAGTTCCATCGTAGTGATAATAATAAAGTGCAAGGCTCTCGTTAAGTTAATAGCAATGCTATTGTACTATACAAAGTAACGATGTGGGTATTTTTCTGGATAGGTTAGTATAGTTTCATTTTGAATAATAATCAAATAAAATGTAAAGTCATTGTCTTTTAATTGAAATGTATTTTAGAATATAAAGGTGAGGAAATGGTTATGTTATGCTAAGATTAGTGTAGTTCATTTTTAATCATAATCAAATAAAATGTAAAGTCATTGTCTTTTAATTGAAAGGTATTTTAGAATATAAAGGTGAGAATATGGTTATGTCATGCTAAGGTTAGTGTAGTTTCGTTTTATTAATAACAAATAACATGGAAAGTCCTTGTCATTTTAATTGAATGTTATTGTAATAAGGAAAGTGATGACATGGATATGTCATGAAACTGTTAATATAATTTCATTGGGAATGATGACTTATAAAAGAAAGGTCCTTGAATCTAAGTGCAATCATTTAGTAAATTTCAGTATCGGGGATTGCAGTTAACGAATTGTACATTATTAAGAATGGGTTGGTAACTCGTCGCTTAATGAAAACAAATGGAGTAATTGGTCTATGATTAAGGTCTTGAGTCTCAATAGTGTATGGTCGATGTCGGAGTCCTGCTGACTTGCGTCTCTCGTAGTGGTAGTGGTTGTCCTTGATTTGTAGTTCTTGGTTGTCTTGCATTGCGTGGTCTGCTTGTGTCGGTGGGATCTAGACACCTCCTTGTAGCCTTAGTATATACAGTTGTGGGTGTGATTATTTTCTGTGTGAAGAATCCAGTGTCGTATCAAGAGTCACGGGCCCTTTAAAGGCAGGGTTCCACGCTTGCGACACACCTGACGGAGATTACTAGTTTCTGCCTGAGCAGTCGGCCAGGAGCCTATCTGACCTTCTCTCTCTCCAAAGCAGAGAACTAAGATTAAACGCCCTGCTTTCCTGTGCAAAAATAGTAAAATCTACTACTATGGATTCTTCCTTCTGTGTTCGTACTGTGCATAACCCAGTATGTCGTTAAATGTTTGCAGTTACTTGTTGTGTGCCTTATGTCTATGGTCGTTTAATGCTTGATGTTACTTGTTGTGTGCCTTACGTCTTCTTGTTGTGATCATCGTGGTTGTGTCTTGTTAGTCGTCGGGTGGCGACATAGAGTCAAGTGGGTCTGTCCCTTTTTACACGCGCGCACACACTTCTAAATAAATAAATAATTGCACCTATTATCAGAGTTTTTGTCATAACGAGGAGGGCCCGTTACACCCTCACTGGCTAAAGTGAACCATAGATTTTCATCCTTCTCATATCTGGCCTTGAAACACCATAATAATGATGATATCCTCAATACAAGAGTGAGAAGGTCTAGAAATATACATAAGAGAATGGAAGATGTTGTTTATATCACTCCCAAGATATAGTAGAAAAGAAATATAGTGGCTTCCCAAAGCCTCCACTAGTTGCATGCAGCAGATCTATAAGATCAATTCCTTTCCCTTCTCCAAACTATTTTGTTTCCTGGCTAAGTTGTGCCCTCACTGACTGAAGTGAACCATAGAGTTTCATCCTACTCATATGTAGCCTCCAAACACTATAATAATGATAATATCATGTAGGAAATGGTATGGTTGACTCATAATCCCTTGCTAAAAGTGTCAGATCTATCCACCAGCAAGAGATCTCTAGCTACAAATGTGCCCTCCTTCAAAGATTTCACTGAGCTCCAAATAAAATAATAATAGAGAAGGAAAACTCATGAAAATACCAAGAAAATTTGCCCAAGCTATGTAGAATGCACGTAGGTTTAGATCTTCCCAATATCCCAACTATGTAGCCCAAATTGGACCCACTAAATCTTAGCAGTGTGCCCTCTCTGCAAAGAAAACCCTCAATAATGTGCCCTTCTTCAATGTGTTAGCTTAAGTAGATATGAATTGGATAGAATGGTGAGGGTGGAATATTTCACCACCTTGGCCAAGCTTGGACCAAGAAAGGAGAGATATTTCACCTATGTGCTGATCTCTAGGGTTTCTCTAATCAAAACCCTCAAAACACTCAAGCTTCCATAGCTCAAAGTTGCATAATAAAAATGATCAAGAATGACGAAGTGAGGTGCCCTCATCCTCTTTTATACGCCATCATTATAATTCTCACTTAAATTATAAATTGGATTTCTAAATTCTTTTTCTCCACTTAGCCAATTAACTTATATTTCCTTATTAACCATTGTTACTTTAACAATTTGAATTTAGTGTCATCCATAACATATTTTGGCCACCTTAGTCCCCTTTTTGGTGATACTATATCCTAGGGGGGACAACTAGGCTACTAAGTCCTCCAATTCTTTGGTCATATGGAAAGGATCTTACAGTCTCCCCTGCCCGAAATTGCTTTCCCGCAAGAAATTATGAATCTATGTGTTGCAATACATATTCACCTTCCCAAGAAGCATCCTCAATTGAAATATTCTTTCATTTAATCAGATACTCCATGGTATTCATGTTTCTGAACTTTTTTCTCTGACCTTCAAGATATCTTCGAGAATTAAAATCAATTGGCCTTCCTCATCAAGTGGTGGAAGCTCCTCTATAACTAACACATGTTGACCCAATGTCTTCTTCAAGCATGACACGGGGAATACATTATGTATTTTTCTCCCTGGTGGCAATTTAATCGCATATGCTACCTCCCCAACCCTTATACTAACCTTGTATGGACCATAGAAATGAGGCTTGAGTTTTTCCATGCCATTTCTCTTGATTGATGTCTGGAGATATGATTGTAACCTCAAATAGACCAAGTATCCCACTTCAAATTTGCGCTCCACCCTATTTTGAGTGATGCATACACCCACCCACTCCTAGGATCCGTGCGACCTCCCGGTCTAGGATCGTTCGCAATCGGGAGCTTAATTGACTCTTGAGCCACTGTTGAGCCTTCAAATTTCTTTACACGAGTCCTTTCCCCTTTTTTCCCTCACGAGAATCAAGTCTTTGAGGGTCCTCGAATACCAGCTAAGTCCTCCATGTGACTTCGGGCCAAAAACCGTGGGATAAACTCTCATTTACCTTTAAAAATTAATTTTGGGCCCTAGCCCTTCATTTCAACCAACTCTCATATGACCCAGGGTTTTAAGCAAGCACTAATTTGGTGCTTCAGAGCTCCTGGCTCCAGGAGTTTCAACACTCCAAATTTCCAATCCCTCAGAACAACCAAACTTACGAATGGTCGAATAATGGCGAGGATCAACCTAGTGCACAATGCTCTTCGTGATTTGGATCTTTAGGAGTTTTGTGTGATCCATGCCTCTGTTCTCCCAAATGGTCGGTCTTCTAGACCACCCCTAATCTATTGACATGCATCCTCTGCAAATGGACGATCCAAACTTACTTCAGATCTCTGGGACTTCGGGGAACTTGTATCGTCCTACACCTACTCCTCAAATTTATTAGATAATCGGACTTCCAGACCACGCTCAATCTGCTAACATGTGGCCTCCCATAGGACGACCCAAACACATTTTGGGCGCTACAACTTCGGGATAATTTTCTCCTCTGCGTCCAAACATGAAAAAACTCTAAACTTGTGAAGTCCAAAGGATGCCAAGGGTTAAGACCCGAGCTACTCACCCAGATCCGACGGATTTTGATCCTCGCACTTAGATCTGACAGCTGGGATATGTTCCACTCCTTTGCATGCTCCTCTTCCTTTCTAAGATTGATCTAACAACCCATATCTCTTCTGACAGCAGATTTGACGGTTGTTGTAGCTCCACCTCCTTGGCTCTGCTTCCCTTCACTTAAAAGAAGGAATTTCTCAATTTCTCAAAGTCTTAGCCTTTGATGCTTCCTCTCTAATCCTGACTCCTTAGCTTCACTTGCACTGCACCTCCTGAGCTTTCAAACTCTTTAAAATTCAAAGGAGTCTCGGCCCTCAATTCCTTCAAATGGTTTCTTGCACCCTCCGGGCTTTCACGCTCTCCCTCTTGATCTTTGTCACTTGAAAAAGTTGACCTCTGGCACTCTCCCTGTGCCCTATGAAATTCTTGGGACTTCATACATTAAGATTTTTTTTTAAATATTCCTACACGCTTCTTGCATTTGTCCTCTGTGAGACTTCTTCAACACTCCGACTGAGTGTTATCCCAATGCACACCTTGCACAGGTCTTCTATGCACACTTGCACTATTTCTCCTGAGCTTTGAACTCGCTCAAACTTCAAAGGGTCTAGTCCCTTTGTTCTATTCAGCAGCCCTTGGTTGTCTATGCTCTCCCTCGTACGCTTCTCCAACACTCCAGCATTGTGTTAGTGTTGTGCGCTCCTTGCACTCTTCTCCTGAGTCCCAAATTATTTAGGCTCACTATCGCACTCCTTTCACTCACTCAATGCATTCCTTGCAAAGCTTCTTCCCTTAGAGTTTTTAGTAACTCTGGTGTGTCTTCCTGGGACAAATTTCCCTTCTGAGATTTAAGTTTTTTCTGGTGTGCCCACCTGGCACGCTCTTCTCTCAAACTCGAAAAAGAGTTCTAAACGCACTCCTTGTGTTGGCTTCATATAGTTTTCCTACAACTCTAGTGTGCACTCCTTGCACAAGCCTAAGAGCCTAGAACACTCAAAAAACTACAAACAGATAATTTTTATCTCATTCCTGGAAAGGGAAATATACATGCATCTATGGCATTCACAAACATACACAGTAAACATTCAAGCATATTCATAAAATTGATAAAAACATACAGAAAACTCAGAAACCATACAAAGAAATCTTATAGGTAGGAAAAACAACTCTTTGTATTAATTTTGAATGCTTCTATACAATGTGTACAAGACCGGACTGCAACTTAGTCTCGGTTCTTCTCCTCTCCTCTCTTGATATCTTCTCTACAGCTCTCTCAACAATTAATTCTAATTCATTCTGAAACAAAGATCTTTTTTTTACAAAGGAGGGGTTCCTTGATCCTTCCCTCTAGCTACCTACTCTCATTAATTACATTCAAGAAACATCTAGTTTGAATCGGATCTAGACCCATCTACCTATTATCCATTAAAGGCGACTTCATATACATCAATGTACAAAGGCATTGGCTCAGCTTTCCTTGAGCCTCAGCACTTAATTACATTAATTTTTTAAATTAAGCCCAAAATTTGAAAGGACTGACACGTCCTTCTTTGGGATCTTCTCCCTCCAAGTGTGGGGATGCGCTGGATTTCTGGCATGTTACTGAGGTGGAGCGATGCTCCTGCATCATTCTCCCGCACTAACAAAATCATGAGCTCCTGCTCATGGCTCCTCTGTTGTTTCTTTTGAGATCCTCCTGGGTCCCAAACTTGAATATGGAGTTGTCCATCTGCTCCTCTGCCTTTCTACTACTATTGTCGTTGTCATGCTTCTGTAATCTCTTCTCTGATCAACCTTCTCATGTTTCCAATTGTCTCCTGCATTGATTTCAACATCAGCCTTCTTATCTATTCAATTTCCTCATCTAGCTGGTCCACTGGTTGGATTCTCCCATGTAGTCTACTATGTTTCACCTCTTCTTCACCACACATATTAATGGGAAGATCGTCCTGATCTCCCATGTTGATTTTATCTCCTGTGGAACTGGCTTACCACTCCACTGCAGGTTTAAATTTTGCATCCATGTTATTGATTTGTTGCTCAGTGATCTCCCTTGACAGATTAACTTCTAGCAGTGCTTATGTCTCTCCTTCTGTTGATACAAGTTTATCATTTCACAACTTCTCCTCGGGCTGGAATTATTCTTCATTGTTCACGAATGCATCCCTCTGGCAGTCATACTTTGTCACTAGACTTCCTAACCAATCCTCCAGCATCTTCAATTCCTACTCCCACTAAGTGAGCATCTTGTCTGAATGCTCCTCTTCCTTCATCTCCTCGGAAAACGTCAATGTTTTCTCCTTCTCCTCCCTGATAGTCTATGTCTGTTGTCTTTCTTCTTTTGAACTTGAAATATGTGCATTAGCCTCTAATGGGATGCTTGGAAGGGATATAGTGATTCCTCCAATGATCATAATGCACCTATAATTCTCCTCTATCAGCACTCCTTGTTGATCTGAACTCTCCACTGAGTTCTTGAGACTCTCAGACAATCTCACTTCCTCCTTTCCCACATGGAAACCTAATTTTTCACTCCTGCCCTCCTGGAATTTTGCGAGATATTTGACCGATCTCTTCTCGTTGTCCTCCTGGAAATATAAACTTTCACTTTTTTTCCATCCTGGAAGTTTACGAGATCCTCATTTGATCTATTCTTATTTCCCACCTGGCAATCTAAAAGTTCATCTCTACCCTCCTGGTAGCCTATGATATCTTCAATTGATCTCTCTTCCTCATCATTGAGGTTCTCTCAAACCTCTGACTTGAAAATGAAAATTGTCTTCTCCTCTATGTCACTGAGGTTTTCAACTTCCCTCAGCCACCTCCTTAATATCCATTGTTGCCTCTTGGAAACCAGCTGCTAGATAGGCCACTTCACTATCTGCTTCATGGGCCACTCATACCTCCATCTTCCTTGTGCGTATTGTTGCATATTCAGTGTTATCCTATCAAGATCCTCTCTGATATCCTTGAGCTCTTTGTCCATATCTTTGTTTCTCATTTACTTAATGTATTTTCCTCGACCTCGCTTCTAGCCTTTAGTATCCAATTTCTCCTCTACCTCCAAGAACACAACTGGTTCTTTTCTTCCAGCCCACTTGGTTTTCTGCTTCCCCTACTCTGCAACTGAGAGCACCATTGGGTTCCTCTTGCAGCTCTCATGGTTGTCTACTAACTAAAATCAGCTCTGATACCACTTGATGTAGACCCCCACCCACTCTTGGGGTCTGCGTAACCTATTGATCTAGGATCGTTCACAATCGGGAGCCGAATTGGCTCTTGGGCCCCTATTGAGCCCTCAAATTTATTTACACGGGTCCTTTCCCCTTTTTACCCGCATGAAAATCAAGTCTGTGAGGGTCCTCAAATAACAGCGAAGTCCTCCACGTGACTTCGGGCCAAAAATTGTGGGCTAAACTCTCCTTTACCTTTAAAAATCAATTTCGGGCCCTAGCCCCTTCATTTCGACCAACTCTCATATGAACCAGGGTTGTAACCAAATGCTAATTTGGCGCTTCAGAGATCCGGGCTCTGGGAGTTTCAACACTCCAAATTTCCAATCCCTCCGAACAACCAAACTCACTAACGGTAGAATAGTGGCAAGGATCAACGGTCCAAAATTCTCGTCGTGATCAACAACTCACAATGACTCTGGGAATTCGGGCTTCGACAACCTAACCCGCTCCAACACTTTATGCTCCTGAATTGTCGAACTCTGAATCAACATATTAGACAGTTGAACACTTCCCATGGACAAATGGTTCATGATAACTCTGGGATCTCGGACTTCGGAGCTCTCCACTGTACAACACCAACAATCCTTCGGATTGCTGAATCAGCGAAAACTCACAGAGTGCGGGATCTAATGGTCTATGGCTTCCCAACATCCAACGACTAAAATCCACTACGGGACTCTGGGCTTCAGTAGTTTTCGAAGCACTGCACCATAGATCTGTTGGAGTGTCGAATCGACGAATACACACATGGAATAATCCAACGAACCCCATGCCCCGATAGATGGATAGTCCTGATTTAATTCAGACTTCAAGATTCTGGGCACCTTCACCCTTCAAATTTTTGTATCCTCCAAATGTCAAACTAACGGAGAGTCTAGTCACCTGCCACGTGTCCACTCTAGATCGACGGCTGAGATGAGTTATGGCCTTCGGGACTCCGGGAGTCCTCATGACAATGCACTTTGATTTTATCTGAAGTGCCAAGTCTCTGGACCTCTGGATCTTCTACCACGCGTCCAATGGAATGAATGGTCGAGATTAGCTCCAACTCCCAGCCCTTTGGGAGTTCTCAGCTCACACTTCAACCCAAATTCCTTCAGATTGTTATACCTCCGAACCTCCAGATCTTGCACCACGTGTCCTTTTCGATGGGTGTTCGAGATGAGATATGGCCTTTGGGATCTCTCACCTCACTGCACTCTACTTCCTCTGAACCCTGAACTTACGAAGTGGAATATATGCACTCCATGTGTCCTTTCTTGATCAACGGTCAAGATTTACTTCAGCTCTCGGGCCTTCGGGAGTTCTTGATTCGCCTCAACCTAATTCCTCTAGAGTGTTGGTTCTTCAAACCATGGGATCTACTTCCATGTATCTCCTCCTCATCGACGGACAAGATTAACTCCCTGATTTGGAGCTTCAGGAGTTTTGTGTGCTTCGGGCCTCTATTCTCCCGGATTGTCGGTCTTCTGGACCACCCCTAATCTGTTGACACGCATCCTCTACAAATGGGTGGTCCAGACTTACTTCGGCTCCCTGGGAATTCAGATAAATTGTATCCTCCTACACCTACTCAACTTTGTCGGATAACCAGACTTTCGGACCACGCTTAATCTGCTGACATGTGGCCTCACATCTAATGGCCCAAATAGATTTTGCGCTCCAAAACTTCGGAAGACTTGTCTCCTCTTCGTCCAAACATGAAAAACCTCTGAAATTGTGAAGTCTAAAGGACACTAAGGGTTGAGACCAAACCTACTCACCTGGATCCAATGGTTTTTTATCCTTGTGCTCAGATCCAATGGTTGGGATTTGTTCTGCTCCTCTGCACACTCCTCGTCCTTTATGGGCTTGATCTAATGGCCCATATCTCTTCCGACAGCAGATCTGATGGTTGTTGTAGCTCCTCCTCCTTGTCATAACTTCCCTTCACTTAAAATAAGGAATTTCTCAATTTCTAAAAGGCTTAGCCTTTGATGCTTCCTCTACAAGGTTGACTCCTCGTCCTCGCTCGAGCTGCACCTCCTGAGATTTCAAACTCTTTAAAATTCAAATGGGTCTCAGCCCTCAATTCCTTTAAATGGTTTCTCATGCCATTATGGCGCTCACCCTCTCCCTCTTGATCTTTGTCACTTGAAAAACTTGACCCCGTCACTCTCCCCGTGCCCTATGAAATTCTTGAGACTTCAAACATGAAGATTTTTCTAAAAATGTTCCTATGCGCTTCTTGCGCTCATCCTCTGTGAGACTTATTCAACACTTTGAATACATGTTAGCCCGACGCACACCTTGCACAGGTCTTTTGTGCACACTTGCACTATTTCTCCTGATATTTGAACTCACTCAAACTTCAAAGGGTTCAGTCCCTTTATTTTTTTCAGCATCCTTTGGTTGTCTATGCTCCCTCTCCTATGCTTCTCTAACACTTCAACATTGTGTTAGTGTTGTGCACTCCTTGCATTCTTCTCCTGAGTCATGAATTCTTCAGGCTCACTATCGCACTCCTTGTGCTCGCTCAATGCATTCCTTGCAGAGATTCTTCACTCAGAGTGTTCAGTAACTCTGGTGTGTCTTCCTGGGACAAATTTCCCTTCTGAGTTTTAAGCTTGTTCCGGTGTGCCCACCTGGCACACTCTTCTCTCGAACTCGAAAAAGTGTTCTAAACTCACTCATTGTGTTGGATTCATAGAGTTTTCCTACAAATCTATTGTGCACTCCTTGCACAATCCTAAGAGCCCGGAACACTCAGAAAACTACAAATAGATCATTTTTATCTCATTCCTGCAAAGGGAAATATACATGCATCTATGGAATTCACAAACATACACAATAAACATTCAAGCATATTCAAAAAACTGATAAAACATATAGAAAACTCATAAACCATACACAAAAATCTTATAGGTAGGAAAAACAACTCTTTGTATTAATGTTGAATGCTTCTATAAAATGTGTACAAGACTAGATTGCAACTTAGTCTCGGTTCTTCTCCTCCCCTCTCTTGAGCTCTTGCCTAAAACTCTCTCAAAAATTAATTCTAATTCATTCTTAAACAAAGATCTTTTTTTTTACAACAGAGGGGCTCCTTGAGCCTTCCCTCCAACTACCTACTCTCATTAATTACATTCAAGAAACATCTAGTCTGAATCAGATCTAGACCCATCTTCCTATCATACATTAAAGGCGACTTCACTTGCAGCATATACAAAGGCATTGGCTCGACTTTCCTTGAGCCTCGGCACTTAATTACATAAAAAAATTAAATTAAACGCAAAATTTGAAAGCAATGACACATCCTTCTTTGGGATCTACTCCCTCCAAGTGCACGGATGCGCAGGCTTTCAGGCACGTTGCTGAGGTGGAGCAATGCTCCTGCATCATTGAGCCTTTTGAAAATGATCCTTAAACTCCCTAAGTATTTCCTGAATTTCTTGGACCCAATCCTTAGCCATAGGAGCCCTATTATCCCCAAGCGCAACCTCCATGAAGGTGAGTGAATAATAGCCATATAATTCCCTGAAGGGTGTCATGCCAATGGACCTATGATGGGTAATGTTATAACAATACTCCCCTAAATGAAGCTATTTAAACCATTCTCTCTATTTTCCTGCCACATAATTCCTGAGGTATCCTTTCACACATTTATTGACTATTTCGATTTGTTCATCAGTCTGAGAGTGGTATCTCGTGTTAAGAGTCAATTAGGTGCTAACAAGTATGAATAATTCTTTCCAGAAAGTGCTCATGAACCTGTTATCCCTGTCATTCACAATATTCTTGGGAAAATCATGCAATCTGAAAACTTATTTGAAGAATAATTATGCTACCCAAGATGTGCTATACTCCATGGAAATGGCAAAGAAATGTGTGAACTTGGTCAAGCAATCCACAACTACAAAAACTCCATCCTTTCCTTGCACTTTAGGCAACCCTGTGATGAAATCCATAGATATACTTTCCCATTTATATGTTGGAATGGAGAGTGGCTGCAACAAACCTGATGGATGGGTATGTTCAACCTTGTTTTGCTGACAAGTTTTTCATTCTTTACATAGCGCATAACTTTTTCCTTGAGGTCCTTCCATGCAAACCTCCCTCTAATCTGCTTGTAATTTTTAAGGAACCCTTAGTGCCCAGCTAGTGGTAAATCATGGAATTTTGATTATGGTACCACATAAATCATTCCCTTATAGTAGATAAGGTCATCCAATATATGAAACCTCTCATCCGGAATTTTCCCATCCATTGGCTCACATGCAAACTTGCTTTTGAAGTACTCCACTAACAGATGTGATTTCCATTTAACTGAACTTTCTGACAAGGTGTAAGTTGAAGGCTTCCTAGATAAGGCATCTACTACAATATTATTCTTCCCTTTGAAAAACTCCATGTCAAAATCAAAGGCCTGGATTTTGCTTACCCATTTTTGTTTCCTTTCATTGAGGTGTTTTTTCTCCAAAACTTATTTGAGGTTGTTGTGATCTGTTTTGACTATAAACTTTGCTCCCACAAAGTATTGTCTAAACTTAGATAGCGCATACATGATAGCTAGCATCTCCTTATCATATATAGTGTATAATAACTTAGGTCCTCTTAGTTTTTTGCTTTCAAAAGAAATAGGATGCATGTTTTGCATGAGGACAACCCCAATTCCTTCCCCTTATGTGTCACACTCTAGTATGAATGGCTGAGAAAATTATCATAATACTAGGACTAGACAAATTCTCATGACCTTCTTCATTTTGTCAAAAGTTTGTTGAGTTGATTTATTCCACTTAAACACACCTTTCCTAGTTATATTATTCAAGGGTGCATAAAGTTGTGAAAACCTTTTAACAAATCTCCTATAGTAGGTGCAAATACCAAGAAATCCTTGTGGCTCTGTGATGTTCCTCGGTGTTGGGCAATCCAAGATGGTTTGTATATTCTCTTGATGAACATGTACCCCCTTTGCTCCAATGATATTCCCCAAATGTAATACATATACCATTCCAAGATCACATTTAGACTCTTTCACATACAAGTATTGTTCCTCCATGATGTTCAAAATTTGATCTAGATGCCTGAGGTGATCCTCCCAAGTTTAATTATAGATTAGCAGATCATCAAAGAAAACCAAGAGATACTTCCTTAATTATTTATTGAAAATGTGATTCATGCAAGATTGAAATGTAGTTTTTGCGTTAGTTATCCCAAAAGGAAAAACAAATAACTCATAATGGCCATAATGGCACCTGAAGGTCATTTTGTGGATATCTTGTTCCCTCACCTGAATTTGATGGTATATTGAACAAAGATCAATCTACGAGAAGTAAATCGTGCCATGGAGCTCATCAAGTGACTCATCAATCCTAGGAATTGGACACTTGTTTTTAATTGTCTTCTTTTTTAGTGCCATGTAGTCAATGCACATTCTCATTGTACCATCTTTATTCTTAACCAACACAGCTGAAGATGCAAATGGGCTTGAGCTAGGCCTAATGTGTCCCATGTCCAACAAGTATTTGAGTGCCTTCTTAATTTCATATTTGAACCTTTTTGGGTTTCAGTAAGGTGTGGTGATGACCAATTTATCTCCTTCTTCTAGCTCAATAGTGTGCTCAAAACCCCTATCCAGTGCTTTCCATGGAGGAATTTTCCAAAAAACTTTCTCATGTTTTCCAAGTATCCTTTGTATGTCCTGTGAATAGTGTTGGCACCCTTCTTGAGTGGTTTGGATTGAAACTAAACACTCTACTTCATAATCCACGTCCTCATGCATGAATATAGCCTCCATGTGCTTTGTTGAAACCACCCCAGAAGCATTCTTTGCCATCCCCTTCAATGTTACCCTCGTTCCTTCTTCCAAATTGAAGGACATATCCATATTTTTGTAGTTTGTGGTGATAGGACCCAAGGTGCTAAGCCATTGAAATCCAAGTATAACATTGGTGTTTGGTAAGTCCATCACATAGAAATCATGTGTCAACTTATACCTACCCAAGGTAAGACACATCTTTGGAATGTATTTGTCACATGGCATGGTGCATCCCCCTACTACCTCCACTAAGAATCCATCAAATTTAATGGTATGGAGGTGTCTCTTGTTCACCAAGGCAGTATCGATAAAGTTGTGGGAGGCCCCATCATCTATTAGTACGGTGACCCTTTGTCCTTAGATGACTCCCCTCATCCTGAAAGAGTTGAAGTTTGATACTCCACTGATGGAGGAAATGACAGCCTTCTTGATCCATGCTTGATTGCACTTTGGCTCCTCCTCTTCCTCCCAATGCATTGGCTCTTCTTCTATTAGAGGCACTTCCATGTTTTGAAGTTGTTCAACATCATCTTCATCCTCACTATCAGAAAGGACTTCTATGTAGTGATTTTTTCCTTTTTGAATAATTGGTGGCCTTGGAATGAATTTGTTTTTTTAAGCTTCCCCTTCCAAGTCCCCTGTCCTCCAAATTGCATCCTTAATCATATTAGGCTTAAAAAACTTGACCCATCCATGCAATGGCTCTGTCATCCCTTCATAAAAGAGAATCATGAACCTGGATTCTGACACATCTGGAATGATGACTCCTAGCCTATGAAACTCTTCAATGAATGCTTTGGTTGTGCTTGTTTTCTTAAGTTGGGTGAGCTCACATAAATGAAGTTTTGGATCTCCTTGATCAAACCGGTCTATGAGCCTCTATGTGAAATTTTCATATGAAGTAATGTGTGCATGTCCCAAGGTAGTCATCCCATGGTACCACCACTCATGGGCCTTTCCTTCCAAGTATAAGGTGGAAATTTTGATGGAATCCATATCCCTCATGGGGTTTAACTGTAGATAAGCATCCAACTTCTATACCCATGCCTTTGCAGAAGATTTGGTTGCTCCATAAAAGGTGGGAATATCCATTTTCCCTTCTTTGCTCCCTAGATAATTATTATTCCTATTGAAATCTCTAGGCCTACCTATGTATTTGATTCCACAATATTATCCCAATGAAACATGTCTTATGAATCCTGCACTCAAGGTTGCATACTCCCTCTCATACTCTTCAAAGTTTTCATCTACCTCCATACACCCTGGGATATTAGCATCTTGTTGTTGTGTGTCTTAGAAACATGGAATTTAAGGCTTAGGTGTGATCTTGCTACTCACTGGTACCTTGTTGGTTGCACCCCCAAACAGACTTTTCCCCTTAGTGTGGGCCCTATGACTAGTCTCTACATGATACCTCTCTCCACCTTAAGATCCACTAGCCCCATTGTTCCCTTCATTATTATGTGACTCCTTTCTATGTACCATTTGCATGAGAATATGTGCTATCGTGTCATGCCCTCCTTCCAATGTAGTAACCAAGTGCTCATGTCCCTATTCAATAGTTTTCAAGGTTGATTTAAGATCATCATGTCCCTTGGATAAGCTCTCGTGTGTCTCATCCAAATGTTGTTGCATGATAAATTGTGTCTTTTCAATGGAGCGTTGTAGTTATTGTGTTATTCTTTCCAATTCCATTGACACTTCCTTATCAGTACCATCGTCTACTTCCTATCTTTCTCCCGTCTCTGTTTTTGGTTCCTCATCCCCTTTGTCTTTTTTCTTCCTATTGTACCCTCTCATTAGAAAATATCCACAAGCTGGGAGGATTCAAAGCTTTGATACCACTGTAATATTCCCAAGTGGATCTATGTATAATTTTTTCAGTTTTAATGTTTTTCTAGTTGAATGGTTTTGTGATCAAAATCTGGACCAGGGGTCAAATTTTACCTCAAAAATCAAAGTTCTCGGAATTTCCTCAAAACAAATGGGTTTGTATCCCTCGTCATCACGAACCCAACGCAACTCGTTTCGTCTCAAACGGACGTCGGGAGCGAGAGATATCGCGATCTGTCTGAATCGCCAAACAGTAAAAAAATTGGATGCTGACTGGGCAGTCCATACAGTCCGTACGGATGCTGACGTGACGACCGTACGATGATGTGGAAAAGGTTATGTGGCAGTTTGATTGGCTGGAAGTTGGTCGAATCGTGTTGTGACACGTGGCATCATTTTCGGCGAATGGCAAGGTGCCACGTGGCCCAGTCATGGGCTGCCACGTGGCACCCCTTTATTGGCTAATGGCTTTTTGGTTTGTTAATTAAAACTTTATGGAGACCGTGGGGTTCGACCCCCGGACCTCCCCACCATACAAGCGCTTTAACAAAGTCCGACTTGCCAACGGGCCACACGTCAATGCTTGTTATGTATGTGAGTTTATATGTATTTAAATTTACATATTGTATTAATCGGAAAGGGGGGCGGGTCGGGGCTTAGCCCCGACCCATGGTTCTATCCATACCATATAACCATATGTTATATACATACACGCGGATGTCACTACAGCATGGTTTTTTTTATATGACATGTAACCGGTGGTACAAAATGTGCGCGGGGGGTTTTGATATGACCTTTGGTCATATGCCATTCCATATGCCCACGACCTGGAGCGCAGGAGTGGTTACAACAGTTTTGTAACGGTTAAGCACTTTTTCCATAGCCTGAGGTCTTATGCCACCATGTGCCCAGGTGTTAGGCGGTTAGGGGCTGGAGGCGCCCTAACCGTTCTATGGTTTGCACCATTGGTGCGGTTGCGCCCGGTGCCAGGTTTTAACGTGCATTTTGGAGCGTGTTCTTGGTTCATGCACACAGAGGTGCGTTTTGGCGAACCAGTTTCAGAAAGCTTGAAGGAGGAAAATGGAGGAGGCCTAACTTCTTCATCTTTTGGCCGATTGAGGTGCCGTAAAATCCCAGCTAGGGGTTTTTGGACGTGCTGGATCCATTGGTGTTGTTTTCAAGGCCATTTGAAGACTTCTTCTGCAAGTTTTTCACCATTGAAGTTCCAGGAAGCTCCAGGGAGTTTGAAGCCCTCATTGATGGAGGACATGGTTTGGTGAGCCTATGTTTGTTTTATGTGATTGAATAATCTTTTTTGGCTAATTTATATGCTCTGAACACATAGGGATAGGTTTCATAGGCTGTTGAGGACTTTTATAGGTGTTTTTTCCAAAGAGAAGCTCAGGGAAGCTTATGGCCACATGTAGAAGAGGTCATGCCCGGATGAGCCATAATCCGTTTTCAGAGTTCTATTAGTCATTTTTGGGGTTTTTATGTGTTCTGATCTCAATGGTACAGTCTGTTTTTCCATTGGAGTTGAGAA